>VZRN01004509.1:595208-655010 GCA_013397935.1 Dasyornis broadbenti | reverse complement strand
GTCCCTCAGGTGGCTTCCTGAAGGATTCTCACCTGCTTCCTCTCGGGTGTTGTCTGATGTCTCGGATGAGAAAGCAAGTTGAGAAAAACAGTCCAAACAGATAAAACCGAAGAAGGAATAGGCCTTTGCCGCTGCTGCTGCTGCCGCCGCTGGAAGCCCCAGAGAGAGAGTGCGAGGGGGAAAAAATTGGACCTCCCCGCCGTCTTTCCCCCCCCACCTCCCTTCAAGGCCAGACACCTTGGGGAGTAATTTCAAACAACCCGGGCCAGCAGAGTTTCTCCCAGCTTCTTAAAGTTACAGAACACATTGTCTGAGCAGAAAGCAGATGATATGGAATATAGGACTTTCATAATGTCACCCCAAGACAATGAATAATAAGTTAAAGAAGTCATTTACATGTGTCCAAAGTTTAAGTTCCTGGGGATATTTCAGCAGTGGCAAAGAGAACTGAGCCTTCTTGGATCCTTGGTGATTATCAGGCATCCTGAAAATGTCATTTACTTGGTGATTTAGATCCTCAACTGAGATTCTATATTTGAAATATAAATGGAAATTATGTTGTTAAAAATTTCAAATGCCAAAAATAATATCTTAGAGGGCATAAATGAATGAAGAGTGTCTGTCAATCCATAAGAAATGTGTCTTTCCATATGGGTCAGCAGTGACATGCAAACTGTGCTCAGCAAGTTTTCCTGGAAGTAAAATTAAAAGGTGTAGCAGAGAAATAATCACTGGACCTTTTCACATGAATCTTGGGAATAGAAGCACTTTTCATAGAACCAAGAATCATATCTTGACTTGGATGGGACCCACAAGGGCCATCAAAATCAAAGTCCTGGCCCTACACAGAACACCCTGACAATCCCATCAGGTGCCATAGAGCATTGTCCAAACACTTCTTGAAGTCTTTCAGGTTTGGGGCTGTGACCACTTCTCTGGGGTTCCTCTTGCAGTGCTCAACCACCCTCTGGGGGAAAAACCTTTTCCTGATAGCCAACCTAAATATCCCTTGACTTTTCCTCAGGCCATTCCCTTGGGTCCTGTCACTGACACCAGAGAGAAGAGGTTAGTGCCTGCCCCTCTGCTTCCCCTCCTGAGGAAGCTGCAGGCTGCAATGAGGTCTTCCCTCAGTTTCCTTCAGGCTGAACAGACTAAGTGAGCTCAGCTGCTTCTCCTATGGCTTCCTCTCCAGCTCCCTCCCCATCCTCACAGCCCTTTGGATACTCTCTAATAGCCCTGTATCCTTCCCTCATTGCTGCACCCAGAACTGCATACTTTTTTAAAGGAGCATTTTTAAACAGCTCAATTCATCCACTGCAGTCACTCACAAATCCCATTTAGTTTTCCTTCTAAGCCTGGCAGAAGTCATTGTAGCTAAGGTTGCATGATTAGATATTAAGTGTTTAAAGACAGTAGGCTTTTTGTTAGGAGGATTTTCAAAAGCATCCAATTTCAAACGTTGTTGATCCTCTTAGCTACATCTAAAATGCCTAAAACATGTGTAGGATCATGCCTTATTGATTAATTGATTTCAGACAGAAGTAATGAATGGAAGGTGTTAAACCAAAATGAGAGCCTGACCTAAAATTCTTCAGTCTTTAGTAAGATCATTTTGTCTTCAGCCTCAAAAGGGTAATTGTTATTCAGTTCCAAAACTCTTAGCCCTGACAAATCTGACCACTGTTTATCAATTCACTCAACTAAATACATCTGACAGCGGCACAAGGTTCTGAAAGGTTTTGCAGCCAGGCTGGGATTACTGGTGTCTCGTCTGTTACCAAAGGTAACTGGGTACAGCCATCAACACTGGTGACGTGATGACAAGGGGAAACATCCAAGAGTTGACTGCTTTTTTAGTAAAAGTTTCTCTGAACTCGGCTGCGTGAAAAATTGGAGTAAAGGGAATGTTCAGCTTCCAGGTTTCCAGGTTATGTTAGTCACACTGGAATTAACAACACTTAGAAATAAAATGCCTACTTGCAAAAATACAAATTTAGCTGTGGTAAAAATGAAAAACTTTTCATTAATGCAGGCACTAAACATAATTGAGAATACATCTGTGTTTATCACATGAGAAGCCCATAAAGCATCCAGAATTTTCAGGATTAGGGAACAAAGGGAACATATGGCCATCAGCATGATGGAATTTCCATCACAGCACACAAGAAACTCATGTTTTCACATCTCAACACGAAAGAAAAAATGAACACATGCCTTGGAATTATGAAACTGTGGTTGAATTTCCAAGAAATCTTAACAGCTGTGATTGAGCCAAATACTTCAAGCCAGGAATCCTGATATGAGCACATTAGATGAGGAGAGAGTGTTTGGGATGCTTGTGGCAAGGAACATCTTCAGGCTCAGAGAGGTCAGAGGAGCTGTTCAGAGAGCAGGTCAGGTCACTGTGCAGGTGAGAAAAATGAGGAACCCGGTCTGTTGTCAAAAGGACTACAGCAAAAAATAGTCAGAGATTAACATTGCACAAAAAAAATCAAAATTCTTTGATGTCATTCATTCATAACTGGCTGATCCTGATGACCTCCAGAGTTAAAGGTAGAGTCCAGAGTCTCAGGTAACAGAGAATCTTCATTCTGAAGAAGAGGGCCCAAAACTGATCTTCAAGAGAAAGACTGGGTTGGAAATGTATCTTTCAGCTGTGTTTTCTGTAATTCCTTGCCCCTTTCTTAGCTCCTTGTCCATGTCAGACAGAGACACTCAGGCAAAGTTCAAAGGAAAAGTAACCCTTCATATTAAAAACAAAAGAGTAAGATGGAAAAATCAAATCCTGACAAACCCATCACTTCAAATTTTTATTCAAAATGTATTCAAATCTCTGTCTTCAGAGTGAAGGATGAGAAAAGTGGGGATAGGTAACATTTTGTCTGGCATGTGGACAGTCCTTACAGCACACGGGACTGTTAGGATTTCACTTTGATGATTCACACCAAAAGAGAGACAATCTGAATTGGGAAGTCCTCTGCTCACAGGGATATTTTGGGATCATGTGAGACTCTTCAGGCCAGCTTGGGATGTCTCACTAGAATCTCTTAGTAGCTGGCAATCGATTGGTAGAATTTTAGGTGATGAAACACCTGATCCATAAGGTGCATCAGCCCTGGAAGAAGTCTTCAGTCCATGCCCTAGGCTGCTCTGCCTCTCCTGCAGAGGAACCTGGAAAGTTGGAGCACATCCTCTGCCAACACCTGTGGGACGTCACCTCCTTCAAAAGGCTCCAGAAAAACTTAGACCCAGCATTTTTTAAATTATAAGGAAAAAAGAGAGATGTTGTTAGTAAATACTAGAAAATGTAATTTTTTGTAGTTACTTCTTTCCATTATCTACAGTGCCTACAGCTGAATTAGTGAATTAAATAAAGCTGGACCCTATCTCTGACCTCCTACTCTGATGAATCCTCTGTGCAAGACAGGCTCCTGTGTTTCCTGGCCCTGGATTGTCACCATCATTTCACATCATCCTCCCTTTCAAAATGATTAGTTCTGAGGGACAATAAATAATAGGAAACACAGGAAGACACAACATAAATATTTTTTTGTCAGGATAAAACATTTCAAATTACTCTGTATATGAAGATTAGAAAGGATTGAAGTCATCCAGATATTTGGAGTAGTAGTGAAACACCTGGCCCCAGATTGTCAGTGATTTCTTGCAGGATAATGAAATGAGGGCCTTTGAGTAGCTTGCAAAAGCAAATGATACAGGGACTCTTGTTTGCTGGACACGCTTTTTTTTCCCCCAGTCAATGAAGGGGAGAAAAAACCTGAAATTCTCATTTTCTATTGTGCTTTTTGCTCTTTGGAACTGAATACAGAAAATATTCTATTATTTCAAATTAACAATGTGAAGACTGAAAATTTCTACCTCAGACTTTGTGGAGGAAGTGTGCCTGGATCCTCCACAACAAAATCTCCTGAAACAGTCAAGGCCTTATGCAAGAAGGAATACACTGCCATATCCTTCCTCTTTTTTCTCTTTTCTATGTTTTGTGCAGCAGTTGGTTCTATCAACACTTCATTTTTCTTCATTCAGAATCAATCTTTAATCCCAAAGAAACCCTGAATGGTAGCCCTAGCCTTTTCAGAGGTTTGAATGTTTGGATTCCTTCAGCAGAGAAGAAAAATGAAAGAAAACTTCAGCTCTTCATCTGAAGGCTATGTCTGACTCACCAGCTACTGGATAACAATCTGGAAAGTTTTAAACTCTCCTGACAGTTTTGGCCATTACTAACTGAGATGATACATGCTTTTTTGAGTCTGCCAACAACCTCATCTGTCCAGGCTTCAATCAGACTCTGTTGATTATTTTTATGTCACTTAGCACTCTTCCTACAGAGGACATTCTATTTAATAAAGTTGTTCACCAGAAGATTCTGAAAGGTAATAAGAAAACTCAGTAGATATCTGTGGAAGGATGTCTGTCTCCATAGTCCTTATCAGCTCACCCCAGTACTGGTGCAGAACCTTCCAGTTCCTTCACTGGGATTTTGCTGTAGATCCATGGACCTCTGTGACACCCCCAATTTCAGTAGGCATAAGCAAGCAGAGCAGTGTGGTCTAGAAGAGTGACTGAGAAACCTGCCACTGCTAAGTGCTTCTAAAGTTTCCCTTTAGCTATGAATGGTACATTGTGTTTTGAGAATTTAAGATAAGAGGTCTTGATGCAGCTCTCAGCACCAGTATTTCTGTATTCATCGTGTTTGCTGCCTGTCTGCAGGGATTGCCCCAGAGCTGTAATAGAAATTAATGTCCCTCACATGCCACCAGCTCTACAGTTCAGATTACAGCCAAACAAACAGTGCCCAGTGAAGGCTGCTGAACAAAACAAATATGTAAGAGTAAATTTGATGGTCTCACATTGTGAAAGATGAGGAGATGAGGATGCACAAGAGAAAGCCTTCAGTTTTTCTGGGCTGTTGTAGGAGCAAAAGTGGTGTAAAAACTTCGCAGTCATGGGGACTAATTTACACTGTATCTTAATAGGGTGACAAAATATTGTGTGACTGTATAAAATGTACTGTTTCCTCACAGGGACTAGCACATCATTCCTGCTCAGGAATTGCTGAAAATGCTCTGCCTTGGGCTTTTGTTTAAAAGATACCAGCAAGTGGCAGGAAACATGCCTGTTGCACATTGCACTTGGAGGGAGACTTGGCAAATAGCTAATTATTTATATCTCCCCATGTAATCATAGCAATATTTCAGTTGCATTGAGTCTCTGGCTTGCCTCATGATGCACACTTCCGGAAGGAGACTTGTATTGACAGAGGGAGCATTTTGTGTTCAACTGTTCACCCTGCTTAACCCTGGCCCTGCTTCTCCTCCTCCTCATCCCCAGCACCACCAGTTGATGCTCTGACAAGTGCTCTTCTCATTCCCTGAATGTGGATATCTGTCACCTTCTCATTGTCCCTGCAGATCTCTGGTCCTTCCTCTTGCAAGAAGTGAACATCCAAGTTAGTTATCAAATATCATGATCTGATGTGTGATGCTTTTACCTCTTGCCCTGGTTCTGTCTGCACTGCAGGTGGGAGTTGAAATTTTACCCTAGTTGTCTCTAAATAAGCCATGGACCAGGCTCAGCCCGGCAGCTCTGCACCTTTCCAAGGCTGGGGCTTGGTGGTATTGTAGTGTCAGCAAGTTTCTTTTGTTCCTCCCTGTCCATTGCTCTCATCAGGAAGGACTTAGACTTGAAGTCAGAGAGATTTTAGCTGTGGGCTTCATTGGGAGGAGACCTCAGCTCTATCTGACTTTCTGTTTTCTTTCAAAGTACTAAGAACTTCAGGCTGCTGCCAGGGCCAGACACTTTCTTGGCCAGTTGCAGGAAGCGTTCCTGATCTGGCTGCGGTACAAGTGGCCAGAATTTCACTTGGATGAATTGTTCTCAAACAACGTCTCCAATGTACTAGGCAAAAAAAAGGCATTTCTTTTGATGTCAGCTGTTATGCAGGTTCTTTTGTCTCAGCAGACTTTCATTCACAGATCTATTTACTGTGGTGGTTAAGTGAAAATGCTGAGTGGGAATTAAAGATGTTGTGTCTCAGGCAGCACTGCAGTGCAATTTTAATTTGTTTGGTTTTTTCCCCTTATACTATTACCATTAGATTTTATCTACTACCCTTAAATGTTGCTCTTAGGGGCCGTGAATCATCTGCTTTCTGTAGGACTCCATTCCTTTAATCAGCACTAAACTAACTCCCCAAGCACCTTTTAACATTAAAAACACTATATTAATTTGATTTTTTCTCCTCCCTTTATTTTACTTTTAAAATTCAAAGTCATCATGAAATCTGAAGTAAATCTCAGGAAAAGTGGAAGTGGAATAGGTCTGAGTTCCCCAGAGCAGAAGCACAACAAACTTCTACCCACAGCAGGTAAAAACTATTCTGTTAGGTTTTCCTGCAGTTAAGGACAGGATCACAGCACAGAAGCCAAAATGGGCAGGGCCTGGAGTCCTTGCTAAGTGAGGACTCTCACCTGGAGAGCAGAGGGAATCCTTGCTGGGACTCTGCAGGGCATCCCAGGGGCTGGCTTTGCATCAGAGTCTCTGCTTGAAGGTGAGGGAGAAGAGTTGTGGGAAACGGACATGGACAGTGAGAAGAAAAGGGATGGAGTGGAGACAAATAATTAGGGAGTAAAGAGAAGAGCAAAAGCAGCTGCAGAGGGCAGGAGGAAGTGGTGTCAGGAAAGAGGCTGTGTGCTGGCAGGCTCAGCAGCCCAGGATGGGCTGAGAATATGGAGCAGGACTCTTCCAGGACGGCATCTCCTGTTGGCTCAGGGGCTGTGATAAAACCAACATCAGTTGGGGAAGGTGGATTTCTTGATGCACCCCTGTGCTAGCAAAAGCACCACCATTATAGATGAAAGGTGCCCTTTTTTCTTGTAGTTTCATGAGCAATAGGAGTGCTTCTCCACTTGTACAAGATGGTTTGTGCAGAAGGATCTGGCTGGAATACATACCCCAATTCCAGGGTCCTGGATGCATTTCTCACCCAGACCTGACTACGGCAACATCATGAGCAGGGTAGGAAGGCTCTAACTTACCTTTTCTTGTGGGAATTTCTTACATTGCTGTACCTTAAAATCTACCTGCCTTTCCACTCCACCCCCGTCCTGCAGCCCTCACAAGGTGACAGAAAAAGGGGATTCAATCACACAATAAAAGAAACTCATGTGGGTATGTTTGGGGCTTACATTGGAACAGCCAGCCTTTCATTGGAGATAAAATGAAACCAAACCACTGTAATCAGCTTTGGGTCACTGACAGGTACACACAAAGGGGAGCAGGAAATCCTCCACCAGAACCAGCCTGGTCAGCTGTGGAGAACTGCATGCAAGGGAGAGGAATGAGAATAATAATGGGAAAGGCAAATTTCACCAAAAGTAAAAGGTGGTGGCTTAAAGGAGTAGGTTAGATTTGTCTGGGCAGATCCCAAACACTTGATCCCTGGGAATCATACTCAATATTTAGCTTTCTAGTCTTCGCACCAGTCTGTGAGACAATGGCCTTACTGAGAGCTAAGCATAGCCCAAGGGGTCTATTTTTAGCATGCTAAAATATTCCAGAAAGCTGATAAAAAGGGTGTAAACCTGCAACTGGAGTGCAGCGTGGAAGGTTGTGTGGGGGGAGTTGATGAAAAATGGCTTCTCAGAGAGAGGGCTCCTTTTGGAGCACCTGTGGCATCTTGGCAAAGGATTAATCCATTCCCTCATAAACACAGTCACCACTCTGAGTGCCACTGGTGTGAATCAGTGCAGCTTGCAGCCTCTGGCTCTGATGACATTTTTGACTTCAGCTGAAAGGCAGGCCCACAGCTTTTGAGAGAATAATCACTGCCAAACTTCAGAGCTTCAGCCCTTGTTCAGGCGTTTATTACCACGCATGAAAGGAGCAAACTGCTGTGTAAGTGATCTGAAGCAAACACGTCTCTCGGAGTTTGCCTTCTCTCCCGGCAGCCAATTGCTGTCTTTGAAAGCAGTCAGGCTTGTGACAGGGCTTTTGACTGTGTTGGCTGGGCCAGAAACAGTTTGTCAGGATGATCTTTTAACCGGCTCCATGGGAGGCTGTCTCCTGAGAGTGCTTGGCCTCGAGGATTCCCTTGGGTGGGCATGGAGCCCTTCCATCATCATGTCCAAGGGATTCAACCCTCATCTCACAGCCATAAGTTCTGACAGCCCAGGAGGCTGCAACAAAAACTGTGAAAAAACAGAGCTTTGGAGTCACAGAAACCAGGCTGTCAGGCACAACTCTGTCTGGTCTTGAAAGTCTTATTCTATACCCACATCTTATGTAGGAGTTACCGACCAGAATTAAGGATAGGACAGCAGGGGTTAGGCTTAGCTCCCAAGGTGCAAAGTTAGGTGCCTAAATAACTTTGTGAATTTAGACCAAATGGGGAGAGGACATAGGGCTCTCTTCAGCACTTGGTGAGAAGTGACTGTCTCCTTTCTGGATGAAAGGAAGAGACAGGTTGCGGTCCATCTTTCCCCTACTGTAAGCATTGTCGCAAACACCTCTGCTACTTCTGAAAAAAATGCTGCTGGTCACCACCCCAGGTTGACCTACACCCTGTGAAACAGGATCTGGCTTGTGTAACTGCCCCACGTGTTAATCTGCTACAAAGTAGCATTTTGCATAAAAAACACCCATCATGAAGTTTTTTTGCACTCAAGACCAATCTGAGATGCTGAATTTAAATGATGCTGCTTTGGCCTCTTCCCATGATAAACCAACTGGTCAGTTGTCAGTTATTTGACTGATCTTTCACCTGAACAGGGCTTTACTTCAGAGTTAAATCTCCCAGGTAGTCGGCATCCAGTCATTAACTTTTGAATTGCAACTCCAAAGAGCAGCTATCATTTCAGATTTGTATTCCCTGTGTTTTAGGATACAAGTACTGTGTAAACTCTTCAGAGGCTGAATAAATCCTCGCCTTACCTAGGTATCCTTATGGTATCAATCTTTTAAACAAGGGACTTTGCACTGATAAATCCTCTTTCTATTATTTAAAATTGACATATTTGAGCAATTGTGATTGTGTAATATAGAAGAACATCGAGTCTCTTTGCTCTTGAACTTGTGCTCTCATTTCACTTAAACTGACACATGCAGAGCAGATCACTGCTTTCTGTGGTACATATAAAATGCTGCTGTAAACTGATTGTGACTCGTCTCAATTCTTTCCTGAATTTAAAACAGGGATATGCGGGTCCATTTGGAGGTGTGCACTACTTCTGTGTGAGACACCACCTGTATGCTGATAACGGTCATGAAAATCGCTGGCTGCCGCTGAAAACTGGCCACTGTTTTAGTCACATGAAACAAACAAACAAAAAAAAGGCAAACTTCTTTTGGCCCGTCTTATCTCAATATTAACCAGGAAAGCTAAACAAGCTAAATTCTCTCTTTGTGAGTCAATGAACTGCTGCCAATTGCAACGGTGCTTTTGTCTGTAGCCTTCCTCCTCTCATCATGAAAGGGAAAATGCTCCTAAATGAGCACTGGCCATTGCACAGATGTTGGGTGGGGTTTTCAAAGCCATAATGGGAACAGGGCATCCAAATTCCCTACAGGTTAGCAGGAGCTGGCTTACAGAGTTCCTTAGTCAGCTTTGAAAAACAGCTGTAATGTTTAAAAATATTCAGTCCCATCTGACTTCGATCAGAGGTCTATAAGATACTATCAGTTATACTGACTTGTGCTCACCAGACTCTCTGTAGAGGGATTGTATAAGATGCAGGAAAGATAAACTCCTGAGGCATTGCCTCTCATGCCATGATAGCAGAATATATGAGAAATAACAAAAGGCAGGAAAAGGAAGTCTTCTTAAAATAAGAAAATAACAGCTTCGGTAATGATTCAAAATCTGTGCCGTGGAACACAGCATTCTCCACACCCAGTCATACACCAGTCTCTCAAAGAGTGAGTAGATTTGCCAGGAATCCTGATGCAAAAATGTCTTAATTGTCCTTGAGAGCACATGAGCTCTGAGCTGAAGTTCACTGAGTTTTAGCCAGTGCTGGAATCAAAGGGTCTTTCCTGGGCAGCTGGAAAACTAGGAGAAGGAGCAAACATCATCATGACCAAAGGCCGTGCTAAAGGATTCACATCTGCAGGGACAGGAAGTAGTCACCCTTCAGCTTTGAGCCAGATCAACCTCATATAAAAACAGAAAAAAAGTAGAAAAAGTTGAAAGCCCTGACTATCACACTTCTGATTAACCAAACTTTCTCACACCTGAAACTTACATAAAATCCCAGCCAGGCTGGTGTCTGTGTTTCAAAGACCAAATGAGAACCATGTGGAGGATCTTTGGCTTTGTGATCATGTTTGGTTTTTTTAGCTTCACACAGGGAGAAGCAACAGTCCATACAAATCTAATTACTACTATATAATCTGCTGCTATAGAATGTAGCTGGAGTAAGTTAGAGAGAATGTGAGTCTTTATAGTATATATAACACTGACTATGATGCTGCTATGGTGAAAGACTGAGTCCTTAATTTTAGCCAAGGGAATTATATGATGTGGGAAATAGCAGGATGAAAACTGTGATGTTCCAGCTCTATGTGTCAAGTGCTTATGAAAACAATCAATGTTCCAGCATTACCATTTAGTCAGTTGTTTTCTTTCCAACTCTGCATGGTGAAATATTTCTAATACTCCACATTTTTTCTCTGTTGCCTAATATCTCCTGTGCAAAAGAATCAAGCAAAGTGCTGTAGGTTAGATATCAAAGTATTAAAAGCAACACTTACAGAAAGGTTCTGATGGCTTGTCTTTAAAAAAAGTTCCAATTAAATAACTTAAATGGCATTAACTTGAGTTGTCTGTGTGTGTGCTCATATGAAGTTTCAAAGAATGCTTCACTAGCAAAAAAATTATAGTAATTTCCAGTAGGAAGGAGGAAAGCATGGCTCTAGTCATCACACTTCTGTGCATTGCTTCACTACCAGATCACTGCAGTCTTTGGTATTTCAGTTTAAAGAGCAATGACCTAAATAGTCTGGGAATGTATTTTTCTTACTAGGAATTATATGTGGGAGCAGACTTGGCCTCTCAGTATCACTAAGACTAAAGTTTCCTGACCTCTGTCAGTCAGTCCACATGTATGCTTTTCTAATTAAATCTCCTGTTGGATTTGACCAGGGTGTTTCTAACAGTGTGGTTCTCCAAAAGAAAGAGTAAAGTCAGGAAGGTGATGAGACTCACAGCCTAAAAAGACTGCATCTCTTGTGGTGCTGTAAAAGTGATTTCAGAATTCAAAGATGTTTGAGCTTAAGGACAGAGGATGGAAGATGTGGGAAGATGAGGAAATGTAGAATTAGAGGAACATAAGGGATCATGAGACTGCATTTGTCTGCATCAAAATGTACCTTGACAGAAGCAAGTTTAATGAGGTAGGAGAGGGAGCAGGACTAGCTTGAGGGAAGAAGAGGGTGCAGAGAACTGGGGAAGAATATTTTCATACTTTTTTAAAGGAGGAAACAAACAGTGCGCTATAGAAAAGAGGCTTCTAGAAAAGGCTTCTAGGAAACTTGGAGAGAGACAGAACAGTCTAAAGAGCTACATCCACTGTAACAGGGTGGGGCGGGGTAATCAGTCACTTATGAAATGAAAATGATTTACAAAAATTCCATACTTAAAGAGTCTATTTTACCAAACTGACAGTTGAGCTGAATATCTCAGGAGGGGTAACCGAAAAACCCAGTCAGACCTGCCTGTCTACCAAACCTACCAGATGGCCAAGACTGTCGTTAGGAGGCTACAAGGCTAAGTTGCTGTATTCCTAGCTCAAAATGAAAACCTTTTCTCAAATTCCAGAGACTTCCATTGAAAATTCCATTCAGTTTTCTCAAATTCAATTTTCTTAAAGCCCAGAGATCTCTGGGCTCAAGGTGGAGCTTAATAGTGAAAGAGCAAAGATTATATGTTTGGTTTTCATTAACACAAGTCAATACTCTATCCTTTTAAATCTGTCCTCTGTTTACCAGTTCCATGGGCAGCAGAATAATACTGGAGTTTCTGTGTGCAACAGTTAGCTCTCAAATATATTTATTTTTTTGTATTTTCTGCTTTATGATATTGTGATGCAGAAGACACTAAGTTCACAGTACCAATAAAGGAACCCTGGTGAACTGAGCATTTTCCTGTCACACTTATTGAACTTATTGGAGGTGTTTGTTTCTTATGATTTGATGGTTTAGAAGCTAAATTGTAATTAATTACTTTTTGGGAATAAAACCATCAAAGTTGGTATACAGAGCAGGGAGAAAAATTCTTCATTTGCATTTCTATTTGTAAATATTCACCTATAAAAATAATAACTAGAAGCATATGTTTATAGTTAACTAGAATTTAAGTGATTGAGGTATCATATTTAACATTCCAGCATTGGTACAGCAGCCTTTTAGCATCTCCTTAACAGGAGCTGTGGGATATTGAGTTGATTCATTGAAATTGTTCATCTCGTGGCCCAGCTTTTCCCAAAGTAATTGTTTTACTCGGTATAATAACACATGTTGGTATAGAGCTATACCAAGCCATTTCTTCACAAACAGCAGCCCATTTCAGCACCAGCATTTCTCAGGGATTTGGCTGGTGTTCTGGAGAATTTGACTTTTTTTTTTTTTTTAAAGAGTACAATGCAGAAATGAATGTTAGCTGGGAGAAGATGACAGTGTCAGGATTACAAAGTAGGAATACTAGTACAGAGACCAAAGTGACTTAAGATACTTTTATATGAGTTATATTGAATTTGTTAAATCAATGAAGAACTTTTCACATTTATTGAGGATATATATATATAAAATAATGAAGATTCACAGGACTATTAGGTCAAGCTAAGAAGGACCAGAATGCTTCTATTACGGAAATTATGTTGCTGAAGATATGCACGTGACTGTGCATATGTGGAAACATGTAAAATCAGACTTGTTACTAAAATAAGCTGTTTTGGCAAGGTGCACTAAGTTTTAAATAGAATCTCTTAGACATTGATTTCAAGGAGCTCAAAAGAAGGAAAAGTAAACCCAGTCTTGCCCAAGGAATCACAGCTGCTGTAGCTACAGTTACTGCAAAGAAAATATCCTCTGTTGAGATATATGTTTAAGATCTGGGCTTTTTAAAAAGTTGTTTCTTTGTTTTTTTCCTTTATCAGTTAGCTAGTTTAGGCAAAGTTAATGATGGAAAATACAGTTTGAGTTCTCCATCTTTACTCTTTTATTTTCAGGCAGTTAACAAGCTTCTTGATTCTTTTGATCTTTTTACTGTTTATTGAACAGGATGTAAGTATAAGACCTTTGAGTCTTATACAGTTTTTCTTGTTTCTTGGTAAAATCTTTGGAAACCTGGATACATGGCAGACAGCAGTAGCTGCTCATGTACTGGCAAAGGGCTCAAGCAGCAAACAAAACCTTATGAGTTGTTTTACTAAATCATTTCAGCACTGCACAAGAAATTTGTGCCCTGCTGGGCAACCTTGATTTTACTTTTTGTGAAGTTTCATGGACATGTGTGTCAATACACTGTCAACTGAAGATTATCTGTTGCCAAATTATCCCAGCAATGAATTCACAACCTGATCCAAAATACCTACAGAGCCATTAGAGGTGTCCTATGATTTTTCTTACACTTCCAAAACTATTGTGTATCTCACCTTCTCCTAAAAAAAATTAAATGTTCCAAGAACAGTGTTATCTAAGCTGTACTTAACATATTTGTCGTATTATCTCTGCTGTGTGCTCTGCCTTACCCAAATGATCTTGTACATAATTTCACAGGGGATCATGAGCTGAATATAGCATGTGCATGTGCCTGACTTCATGTGAACACACTCAGTGTATACTCTTGATTCCTTTCTTGCATTGTTCTTCCTTCCCATTTTGGAGTTGTTTAGTTTTCTCCAGAATGCCAAACCAGGCTCCCTCTCCTATCAGCAGCTTGTAAGAAGATGAGTAATAGAAAAGGACAAAGCAGATATGACATCTAACAAATTTGAGCCTCATCAATGAGGGACTTCTAAGTGTTTTAATGTATGTCCTTTCCTGGCTGATGGTACTATGTTATGCTGGCATTGCATAGTTGCAAGAAATAAAGACCAAGTGTATTTGTTTTGGTTTTGCAGTTTTTATTGATACTTTATTTTTTTTTCAAATTACAATCTCTTTTGACTTAAAACAATAGCTGTAGTGCTTATTTTGTACCATATTCACTAATTTTCTTGAAAACTACCTTATTGAGAGGTCTACTTTACTTGTTGAGAAAGTTAACTAAAGGAAAGGTTGTTCATCTGGTGTGAGGTGATTGTGTGGATGCACACTTGTGTGACAAAGCCACCTCACAGCCCTGTGCTTCTCTATCTGCTGTAAGCCACCTCATCCCCCAGGAGCTGGCTCTCCAGGAAGGTAACTTCACTGGGAGCTTCACCAGGGCTGTCTGCTGCAGATGGCTCTCCACCACTTGCACTTCCTGAAAAGACAGTATAATTAAGATTAAAATAGGTGTCATATCTTTGAGGCATCAAGCTACAAGGTAAACGCTTTCTCAGTGACACTTAAAAACCTTTTGAGCAGCTATGAATGTTCAGGAAGCTATTTTTCTCAGTTTGAAGTTCATTTACAAAATGCTTCAGAGTGATGGCAGATCACCTCATGGTAATTCAGTATTGTACTTTAAATCACTGCCATTGGAATACATAATAGTTTTTTCTCCACTCATGCAAGACTTAATTTTTGTATTATCTCCTGATACTTCCCTACCAGGTAGGAAGTGTGGGGAACATTAATTTTTTGTCTGTCGGTAATACATGAAGCCCCAAGCACTAACCTCCAACAGATCTTTTCTTTATCTTTTACCTTCTATGATTACAGTCTTCAACCCTATTTCAGTGATGCAGTTGCCTCAACACCAATCTGTGTCAAGAGAGTGTACTGAGGGTGTTTATTTAATGTCTCATAGCCAGAGTGCTCTCATTGCTGCACAGATGTTCCTCATACTAAAAGGAATCTGTTTTCTACTTGAGATTTCCAAAAAGAAGGTGTGAATAGAAAGGATAAAAGATGAATGCTAACCACAACATTCCTGATTCAGTTTTGATTCAAGTGTGAACTGTGAACACTCTTACTTTGTTTGGACTCTTGTTTGGCTACACATGGCATCCCAGAGCTCACGGAGAAGGCTCCAGTTTAGCTACCTGTTGAATTTTCTACAGACAGAGTCCAATCTGGCTAACTTGGGCATGTAAAACATGCCTAAAAATCAAAATTTAAGCACATGAGTTAAGCAGACAAGATTTCACTTTGAGACACTAAAGATATCTCTTTCTCAGCTGCAAGGCTTCTGGCAGAGGCGCTTCGGGAGGATTGGTTCTCTTTAGATACCAGTTAGAGGAGTAAGAGAGGTAGACTGGATCCAACTCTACCTGCTGGATGTAGTGAAAGGTCACTTATAAAGGGACTCACTGTAAGGCTCACAGTCCACCACAGCATGTAAGGAGAATGTCAGCATTCAGACATCTGTCTGCATATACATAAACATTCTGGACTCCTGTTTTTAACTGAATTTCAAGTTATTAACACATTCCCTGGAAAAAGCCATCCACAGCTCTTTTTTTCCACAATTGCTACTCTTCTTGTTTCTCATTTTGATGTTTCCCATGGAAACTGTCATAATTCAAAATATAAAGCAAGTCTTTGAAATGCAACCAGGAGAACTCCATTTATTAAATCCAAACCTCTTCAAGCACCATCACTTTCATAATTCCCCAAGTAAACTGCTCCCCAAAACGTCAGCTTTACAAACTGGTCTCCAACAAAACTTCAAGAAATTTTTAGTTCATCTGCAATGAAATAGATTCAAGCTTCTCTCCATAGTTTGTAAAGGCATTGCCAGCAAATACTATGATGAATCATTGCTTTTATTACATGATTTTTAAAAAAAAATATCTTCAAATACAACTACATACATTCCAATTATGTGTCAGGAACAAATTATACATTCTGTCATTAAATATTGTGTTCTGATCACAAAATGAAACACCAATTTGGACAATATTTTTACTAAATAGAAAGAAAAGTACAGGTAACAGTTAAGATGGATGTATAAACAACAGCTTCTAGATCCAGCAGGGAATATCCTAAAAGACATCTAAGATTCCAAGTATGAGAGGTTTTATCTCAGAAACTGAAATTTATGAGTTTAGCCTAAACCACAGCAATGAATACCTGAATTTTTTGTTTGGACTGAGATATTGAGCCTTTAGTCATCCCTTAATTCACATTTCTAAGTCAAGATATTTCCCATGGCAGTATACAAAGGATCAAGAAAAGTTTTTGAAATGCCAGTTCCAGTTATATTATTATGATCACTGGTTTGTTCAGTTCTTGTGCATTTTATTGAATTATGTTTGGGTTGGGTTTTTCTGGTTTTGGTTTTTATTATAGATCACAGATGATATATGAAGCTGAAAAAATACTGATTTCAAGGAAAAGATGAGATAGGATTCATCCTATCTCAAAACAGGATTCATCACAGTTGGTTGAGATTATATCATACTACACCCTGTACATCCTTGTACTTGGATGTGAAACCTGGAATGTTTCATTGTCTGTACTTCTTGCTGCCACACTTGAAAATTCCATCTACTTGGCATGAGGCCACAAATTGCAATCCACGACAACAATCCAAGTACACTAGCACAAAGATTTATAATTATTGAAAGGCAGGAAGTTGTTAGATTGGATCTCAGAGTAGCTGGCAGACAAATAGATCCCCCTCAGGAAGAAGTACAAGGTACAACACCCAAAAATGGTTTTGCAGTATTCTCCCAAATCTGGTGTTCAGCATCTGCCAGGTCCCACAGGACAACCTGACAGCACTCCAGGAACAGAGGCTGGAGTCGGGTAACAACAGAGGTGCAGTGCTTCAGTTCTGAAGGGTGCAAGGAGACACATCAACAAGGTAACAACATCATGTGTAGGGACTCAGTTCCTGCAGAATCCAAGTTTTGGGAGCAATGCAAGTGACGAACTTGTACTGATGGACTGACACTGCTTTGGCACGAATTTCAGCACAACATCCTCTCAAAAAGAAATCGAGGGTGTTCAGCCATCACCATCTGAGTTTTATGCAGTCTTTCTAACTGAATTGATGAACATTATGAATCATCTTTCATAAGGACCTGGGCTCAGATTGTTATCAGGAGACTCACAGGACGTGTCTCTATAAGTTACCACCCCAGGCTGAGGGGTCTGTAGCAGAAAGGGGTTTGATGTGATGTCTATTTAAATTGTATGAGAAACTTTAGTATTCCAGGGTGAGATCAGATTAAAAAGGACTATCAGAGCAAAGTGCCAAGCCAACATTGCTGTGAGATGGAATTTAGCACAAGTCAGCTGTGCAACTGCATTACCATGGTGCTGAGGCCAAGCAAATACTGGCTTAAAGAGCCAGCTGGGTGTGCTCAGCTCTGCTTGAAGATTAACATGTACTTTTGACGTGTACTTTTTAAACCTTTTCTTGACAATCCATACTCCATGAATTTCACACTTTATGGCTTGTTTTCAAAAATTTTGCTCAACTTTGTGAACTCTTCAAGTGTGTTTTTCTCTCCCTCCCTCTATTTTGATGTTTAACATTCAAGTATTTGGCTTTGGCCACTGACAAGGGCAGGATATTGAGCTAGACAGATCATTGGACTAACCCACACATGAACGCTGTGTTTTTATGCCAGTTTGGAGAGTTTTAAATCTTCTCTAAGTCAAAACAAATATGCCCTGGTGGATATTTTCCCGCCTTTTGGGGGAATTTCCATAGGTGCTGGCAATAGTCTCTGTCCGTGGTGCTCGGTCAGCAGTCATTCTACCAGAGCTGTGACTTCAGCTCAGTCTGGCATTGCACAGCCACAGTGCTGTGAGATGAGGTCCAAAACGATCCAGAAGTTATTGCCAAGACTGTTTAGACATCAAAATCAAGCTTTAAAAATCAGTAATATCTCAATCAGCATAAAGCCATTGGAGAGTTCAAAGTATTCTCTCTGAACTTGAAAGACTTTGAGAGATACCAGGAAACTGATGAAAAGGCTAACAGCAATATCTTGACTCTGCTTTGGAAGAAAGACCATGAGTAAGGATTAAGGCTGTCTATTGAACATGAGAATTGACTCTCTGTGTTTGCATCAGAACCACCAACTTGATGGTTCTGAGATGTTTTAGTTTTGTGTCACTCAAACATCAGCCTCAGCCCATTTGAGATCTTGTGTCAGGCATAGACAGCCTGGGTAGCTTGGTGTCTTGGAAAGTACATTTTGTTCTCAGAAATTCAACAGCCCCCAAAGCAGAGAGAGCCTGAACTGTGTTCACTGTGAAGATGAATCCTTAAGACATAAAAAACACATGCAAAATTGCAGGCCTCCAAGAGCAATTCAAAACATCTCTGCCTGCCAAAAAGGGATGGTTTTATTTTCTTTGCTTTAGGCTATCCATATTTATTTACAAGATACACAGATATGAAGGGGAGTCTATTTACTAGAATAAATTCAAGACAGGCAGCAGATTGAAATCTCAGCAGAGTTGGTTTTACTGTCCTAAGCAGTAAGAAAAATTGAAGGACCCTCATAGCTGCATTGAAATTTATGGCATACATGAAAGGAGATATACAACGGGCATAATCAGCACAGCTAAAAAAAAAGTCAAAGAATCCTAGCTAGTGAAAAGTCAAAGTATGCAGGAACCATAATGAAATATAACTAAAGCCTCAGCTGCAATTTTACAGTGGATAGAAATTATTTGTGCTCCTCCTAAGCCATAGAAATCTCAACATTCTCATGACAGGTGATTCCAGCAGACAAAAGAGGCTTGTATACACAGCCTTCCAGTTTATTCAAAGTCTATATTATGATTGTAAATAGAGAGCAAATTATTAGAAGATAGGGCTTTGTTATATCTTCTGTCATCGTAAGAGAAAGATTTCTCCAGCTAGTTAAACTCCAGGACAATTAAACCTTATTACACTTTAACTGCAATAAAGTAAATTTTTTTATTGTTACATTCTTAATTATATATCCCAGACAACGCAAGATGTTTAATTTGTGAAAAGTGTTTTTCCAACAGCACTACAGTGAAATGAAAACATTAAGCAGAGAACTTAGGGTTTATTTAATGTCAGAAAACATTCTTCTCACCTGTGGATGCTTTCAGCCTTCTGATATAATCAGACCAAAAGGAACAGTCTGCTTTTTTCAGTCCTTTAAGAGTCGGCAAAGAAACAGTGAATTCCTTGTAGTTATCACCATCATCACTTGACAGATACATAGGCCAGGCAGGCATCACCCCCAACATTCTTCTCGAGAAACTGTGGGGGTAGTTTGGATTTCTAAGGGAATGGGGGAAGTTATCATTAGAAAAGAATGATGTCAACAGTAAAATGATAAGAAGGTTGACTGGGTCAGAGAAGGATCCAGTTCCTCTGACCAGCAGGGTTTAAATTCAGTCTAGACTGGTGAATCGTTCACTGTGCTTCATCTGAGAGCAACATTTAAGTCTGGTACACTTCCTAAGTAACAGGTACATAGAATCTGTATAGACACAGTCTTATGAACACCCTCAACAGCCCTCAATCCCAATCACACCCCGGATACTGTAAAAAGCACATAAAGTCACTGCTCCCACCATTCCCACACGAGGTTTCCAGAGATACTCCACATTCCCAAGCATGGCTGCAGCATAGTAGCACAGAAGAATATTCACAGACTAGCTGGTAAAGGGTGCACTGCGTCTTCTTGTGCTTTCCCTTTTCTTCTGGGAAAAAGAGAACTCTTAGCCGAGAGATTTCAGAATTGGGGTCCTAGAACTAAGTTCTGGAAACAACATCAAGGTCTTTGAAGCCCACATGTACTTTAGTAGAATTTGCAGCTGGTCCATGGAGATAAAATGTCCATTCCTCCTTGCTAAGTCTCATACTATAAATCTTTGGTGTCTGCTCTGCCTGATAGCTTGGCCATGGCTTTCCAACTGTGTGAACCAAATTCCTCTGTGGGCTTACAAGTTGCAGAGGAAATGGAGAATGATTGTGTGAAGGCAGGGTCTGGACTAGCTACGCACCCTCTAATTCTCACCATCTCCCCAGCCACAGCAATTCTTAAGTATCACACACTTACCCAGAGTTTATGAAATTGGAGATATACTGCATAATTTGCAAGGAAAGGCCCTTTTCTTCCTCAGTAAATTGTACTTCATACTTTGGGTAGAATGGCAGACCAAAGGCATACTGAACATCCAGCAGGAGCTCCTGACCTGAGCTAAACCAAATATTTACAGAAAGATAATTAAAACCATCATTTATTTATTTGTGGAAGAAACGGAAATAAATGAATTCAGATAATAAAGCAAAGTTGTAAATAATTAATGACCATTAATTAGAGTGTGGTGAGCTGTGGGACTTTTCCAAATCAAAACATAAAAGAAGAGCAAGCAATAACAAGGAGAAATTGTCATGATGTTAATGCAGGGTCTTTAACATTTGTTACAAAAGCAATCTGTGGGAGGCACTAGGGCACATTTTCTAAATTAACTGGGTGTACAAGAGAGAGTGATAGAGGGAGAAAGTCACTTGGCTATTCCTTAAATGCCTCTTAAAGTTTGGACAGATTTTCACTAAAATTAAATTCAGAAAGTGGAAGCAAGTGGTGACATGGATCCTGGCAGCCACAACGGAAGGTTAATTATGGCTTATTTCACAGACTTGGAATAAAATTCTGGCCTTTCTTAGCAGCAACTAGAGTTTTTCCAGTGACTTCATTGTGGCCAAGATTCTGGATAAGAAAAGATGTAATAGGAGATGTTTATGAAGATTTCTCTTAGACATAGTTTTAATCTAATTTCTCTGCTGGCTGGGTGGTTTTGGTTCATACACTCTGTTCTCCCCCAGTTTTATATGGCAGACAAGTCAAAACAGCTTGAGATAATCAACTAGATCAGATTTAAGAAAGAACAACTGCTGTGTAGTTCCACGTAATACTTAACACATATTAAAAGGAATATTTCAACAATTCAGAGACAAGAGGGGCCAGGGGAGACCACAACACTTGCACAATCCAACAGCAAGGGTTACACACCTCAACATCATCAAGACCTGCAGAAAAACAGTGGCCAATTTCTACTATTAAAATTATAACTAAACTATGTTCTACACATAGCTTTGAACCGCAGCTCAGAAGGAGATATTTCTGGTCTGGTCCAACTGTGTTTTCCATATCCCACATTTAGACAAAGGTCTTATTGACTTGGTTTAATGCTGCATGAAGGCAGACAGCATCAGGGGACCTGGGAGAAGGAACAGATGTCTGTGAGGCAAGAATAAACAAATCCCAGATCCACTCAACAAGATTTCATCTACAGTGGCATTTGTCAAAAGGTAGCACAACTGAAACTATTTTATCTTTGGACATGAAATGCAGCAGGACTGGTATGACCCCGCCACTGCCTCCAATGGAACAGGGAGTGTAGTTCAAACCACTATGGGCAGGTGGTCTGAAAGCAAGATGACTGCTTTATATTTTATGAGTGGTGGCACCAAAACCGCTATTTTGAAAAGCAAACACACAGCCCTCTAAATGAAATACATCTTTGGTTGTGTTTTCCTTAGTCTTATCATAATACCTCGGTAATACTTTGCATCTGGAAAGTGAATTATTCACAGATTATTCACCAAAAAAATGTAGAACTGAAACAAGATTAAAGCATATTTTTCTTCCCCAAATGTTTATAGAAGGATTAAGCAAGATCAGAGTTTAATAATTTTGCCTTAAAAATAATTTGCTTGGCCCGGTATATAACAGCAATTTCTAGTGTCAGTATTGCAGCAAAGGTACAATATACTTACAGAGGCAAGTTTCTTGGCAAAGAAGAGTCACTTTTCATTAGATTAGAAGACATGAAATTAGTTGAGGTGCAATGAAGAGACAAATGTACCCATTTAGAGAAGGCATAGCAGAGGTGAACTTAGCTGTGAAGCTAAAACAAGTCAGCTGTGACTAGGGGTTTCCCCCCAAATGAGATTTTGTTCTCAGCCCTCATGTTTCTAGAGGTGGAAACTGTGAAGGTCACAGCCCAGACCAAAAATTCAGCAATCTCATAAACAGAGAATTTGTTTGATTTGAAGCTTTTTGTACAACTGTAATGGGCTGATACAGAGACATAAAGTGGTACAAATACTACAGTTTCATGGGCTGCTTTCGATATTTAAGATGGATGAGAAAGAAAACATGAGGATGAGAAAAAAAACCCTTAAGCTCAAGAGGCGAAAGAGGCACACACATAAATACACAGCAGGAAAGACAACTGGGAAACATCTAGCTGGCAGCTGGATGGAAAATATGAGGAGAATATTTCTGTCTCCTTCCTCAAACTCTGAACATCGAATCATAGAATCATAGAATCATAGAGTCATAGAGTCACAGAGTCATAGAGTCACAGAATCATAGAATCATAGAGTAGTTTGGGTCGGAAGGGACCAGAAGGGAGTGCAGAATGGTCAGAAATACCTAAACAAGGATTTTGGAGTCTTGTACGAGATCTGTGCATACTCAAGGTAGCACCAGGTAGTGACAGTGTTTTCAGTGGAAGAAAAGTGGAGTGAGAGAAGGGAGTAAGAAATCAGTATTTAGAGCTTTGCTGGTTTATACTACCAGCTCTGAAGGGAGGTTTTTATTTCCTGAGCTCCTCCAAACTGCACTCCCAGCATACCATGCATGTTCTCAAAAGCAGCAGCTCTAAATGGGGATGCAAAGGCCCCACAACTGGTGGGCTTCAGAGAACAGTTTCATAAAAGGAAGGACTGCAGATGCAAGGGCAAAAGGGGTTTTTAAGGAAACCAAATAACTTTCCTCTACAGAAGCCCCTTTTCAAGGAACGAATCTGTTATTTTAATAACAGCAGTGAATGTGATTATGTGTAAGGATGAAATCTTGGCTTTGGTGACTTCACAGGAGTGATACTTTGTCCAAAGGTGTTGCTTCAGGTCTTCTCTGTATAGCTTTGTTTTTTAAGATGTCAATATTTTTAAAAACAGATTCACAGCTCTTCTTATTTGGCACACCAGTCAACTGAGCCATGGGGAAGTTAGAAGCCAGATCCTACAATTTTGTTCACATTAAAATGAGCTCTCCATGGGGAATTCTTACTTCACCTCAGAAGGAGGTGCTACTGGAGTTCAGTTTACAGAAAAACATATGGTAAAGTCAGAAACCTTGTGGCATTCATAACCAAGGATTTAATAGCAGACCCTGAAACATCATTTACTGGGAACTTTCATTATCCAGTGCCAAGCCATTTAATTAGGAAGGTATAGGTTCTGAGAACTTTTTTTTTAAACCTAAGATGGAGTTTCCATTCAAACTTCCAAGTAGGAAAGACAGAAAATGATTACTTAGACATCAGATACTCCACCGCTCTCTCTCTCTGTAGAGCAGTGGCTACTTTCACGTACAAAGAACAGGTTCAACAGGGAAGAATAAAAGATGAGTACACCAGAATTTAGAACAAAACCACCCAGGTTATGGTTGATTTGGTTTAAATTCAGGTTCCAAATCAGACAGATCATAGATGTAAACCCCTATGTTCAAGAGCTGAAGTTAATATGTTAATCACAAGATTTTGGAACAGAAAAAAACCAAGACAAAAACAAATTAACAACAAACAAAAACAGACAAACCCCCCCAAACCAAATTGCCTTACCACCACCATCACAACCCAGAAATTCTCAAAAATTTTGTTTGCAAAATGGAATTGTCATTACTGTCTATCCATAATCAGGGCAGTCAGAAAAGAAGAATATAATCTGGCAGACTACCATGCTATTCTATGTTAGGACTGAATGCACAACTCAGAGCTGGGGCTGCAGGGACCTCACAGTATGATCCATAGTAAATTAGGACATATATCTCATTTTGAACCTTGTCCTTGTTCTAGGTCTGGCTTATTATTTCATACTGGAAAGTCATTTTGATGATTAATGACTTACTCTAGCCTAATAGATCTCTTTTTTCCCTTTCATTTAAAAATAGTCCTTACTCTCCTATCCAACTAATTTCAATTAATCTCAAAGCATTTTGAGTCACAGCTTCTATTCTTAGTTGCCTTAGTGTAGTTTTTGGTTCTTTTTTAAACCTCTACCCACAGATAGAAGCCAAGGTAAATTAGCTCAAAATTCTAATGATATTCTATACGATACCAAAATACCAAACTTCCCACTGCTATTCAATCATTTAAATTTTAAAATAACAAGAGAAATATAACTAACTAGAGTTTAGCCAAAATTACCAGTGATCATCTGAGAAATGCAGAAAAAATATTGTACTCAAACTCATGTCAGTCACCAAACCTAGAAGATATTGGCAATCTGTGACAGATTGGTGAGATAAGAACACCATTTATCCTTTACTGTAAACTCTTACGAGAATAACTGCTCATTCTAACAATTCTGTGAAAGATTTTTTGTTAGAGAAGGGATCATGGCTCTGAGTTCCCAGCCTCTTAATCAAGGCACTGGGCAGTATCCCATTAGCAAGGACAGGCCTAACACTAGGAGAGTAAAAAAAAAAAAAAAAGCCTCTCCAGTGTCACTTGGCTTTGGGGAGAATAGGTTATTTACATGTTGAGTGAGTTGAACAGCACAGGTGAAACCCAGACTCATAGGTTGCTAATAAACTTTCCATTGATTTGAGCTGAAATAGGATTTTGTAACAACCCTGTCCCTGGAGAATAATATATGATTTACATAAAGTGTGCCACTGCCCGTCTGCTCTTCTGGCCCCATTCTGTGCTCATTTTCAATAAATGGATTTTAAATTTTTTTTTGCAAGAATTATTGAAAATATTAAATACTAATTTGCACCCATCTGCATTATCTTCACATTAATACCAGCAGATTTTTCCAGAGTATATTTGCAGATCCAGTATCCCAAACTGTGAACAGTCATCGTCTCATCAATGTCATGGGAGAGGAGCAGCCTACCAACCCTGCACTTTGCCTGAACTGAAATATTCATTTTGATTCCAAGCAAAAATAATTTAAAAATTATATACAGCCACACATTTTATAACAGGAAATGGTATGTGATTGCAGGGAGAAAAAAATAATCAAAGGATAGCTGGATATTTATAGAAATGCAATGAGCCAATGTGAGGCCTGGTGTGACCTCTGCAGTTCTAGGGATGCATTTGGCTCCTTGTGTCTCCTCTCATTATGAACTCCTGCCAAACAAATGCAGGAAAGGATGTGAAAAACAGATGAAGAGTTTGCTTTCTTCTTTTCAGGAAAATCAGGACATATGGAAAAAGCTTAACTCCTACCAGGATTAAACTGCCAAGTTTATCCACCTTTGTACAAAAAGGCCCTATAGATACATGTGACTTGCAGAAGTGTTCTGGAGTTCGCTGTGTCTTTTCCACTTGAATTACTCCCAATACACATAATATTCCACTTTGCATTATAGCTGTGCCAATTAAAGAAAATAAAACTGAAGTAGCAGATAGTAAATTCAAGAGCCTGAAACCTCACATTAATTTAAAAAAACCCAAAAAACATAGATCTTAAGGCAGAAAGAAAGAAAGAAAGAGAGAGAGAGAGAGAGAGAGAGAGAGAGAGAGAGAGAGAGAGAGAGAGAGAGAGAGAGAGAGAGAGAGAGAGAGAGAGAGAGAGAGAGAGAGAGAGAGAGAGAGAGAGAGAGAGAGAGAGAGAGAGAGAGAGAGAGAGAGAGAGAGAGAGAGAGAGAGAGAGAGAGAGAGAGAGAGAGAGAGAGAGAGAGAGAGAGAGAGAGAGAGAGAGAGAGAGAGAGAGAGAGAGAGAGAGAGAGAGAGAGAGAGAGAGAGAGAGAGAGAGAGAGAGAGAGAGAGAGAGAGAGAGAGAGAGAGAGAGAGAGAGAGAGAGAGAGAGAGAGAAAGAAAGAAAGAAAGAAAGAAAGGAGAAAGAAAGCACTTTTATCAACTTGCTAGAACTAAAGAACACAGATTACACAATTCTATCAGGGAATTACTGTATTTAAGATCCAGTAACAGGCATGCTGACACTTCACTGGACTTTTGGGAGACAGAAATTCATGAATTTGTTCAGTACGTCTGCTCCTAAGCTGAATGAATGGATCAATTTCCAGAAAAAGGGGATGTATACATCTGAAGACCTCTGAACACCAAGGAAAATGTGGTGCTCAATATGTGTGGGTTTTGTGCTTATCTTGTAGATTACATTTGATGGGAACTGCCTGTCCCAGTGCAGCACATGCAGTTCCAAAATTGCTTTGTACTTTCCTGAGCCTTTTAGCTGAATTTTGATTCATTTAAAGCTGTTTTCTGCTTTTTCTGGTCTTGGTATTTTACCTTTGCATATTTATGGCTAATTTAAAAGATCTGGAAAAATCTACTGAATTACAAAAGCCTCTAAACTACTTCATGGGAAGAAAAAACCAAATGGTCCAGAACCCCAAGCCTTTAGAAACAGAAAGTTTGCAAAGATTTAAGAATGTCATGATGTGGCTGTATCAGTGGACAGTGTTTTCATAGCTGCAGCTGGCACAATGCAATGGATAAGGCCAGAGGAATGAGAGGCGCTTCCGAAACAACAACTTTAGGAGATGACTGCGAGTAGAGCTTTATGGAGCACAATGACAAGCTGTTGTTGCAGCAAGTGGACGGAGCTACCTGAGGCAATTGTGGTGCTTGCTCAGCTATGGAGCAACGTTCATTTTGTCCTTGTCACCACCCCACTGGTAATTTATTTGCCCTCTGTGTTTAGATCATTTTCTTTGAAGCCCAGAGACAATTTTCTGTCTGCTTGCACAGCACCCATCTCAGACTGTGTCCCCCAACCTGTGGGGTGTTGGGTCCTCATGGACTTACAGCTACAGACAGGAGGAGAGCATCAAGAGGACAGCAAGTGGTGGATGGATTAAAGGACAGTGGTATGATATAATTGTTGTGAAATCAAGAGAGTAGAAAAATCTCCTTTAATTAAAGATATATTAAGTATAGCCAGAATTCCCACAGCATCCACAATAAATAGAAACCAAGAATATTTCACATAGTTGAATGGGTTTATACACAAATATTTTTTGTTTTATCAGTCAGGAGTTCTCGCCTTCAGTTACAGGAATCTTAAGAAGTGTCACCGAAACCCAGCCAACTATGTGAGCCTTGGCACAGGGCAGCCTCTTAACAACTCAGATCAATGTACACAAGAGTACATAGTCAGAAGGTAAAGACAGCCTCAAATAAAATGACTCAAAAAAGACAGGAGCTCATTAATCTTGGGTGAATCTATCCCATGCAAAATTAAGAAAAGCTTTTATGACAATAGGTATGATCATGTTAATTACTAGAAGATAAAGCCTCATTACGTCTTAGTTTAGACTGTTTCAGTGACAATTATGATGCTTTTCCATCCTGCTGCAGCTGATGGTCTGCCCCCCTCAGTTGGCGGGGCACTGATTTTTAACCACCACCTTTAAGACAGAACATTTGGCCCACAGTGTTGTGCTGGCATGGCAAGCAGTGCTTCTTCATGTAATATGGAAAAATCACCCAGAAACCTCTCGAAGGGTTAACAAGGCAAACCTTTGTACAGTTAATAATATTATCCTTGTCAAAACATACTTCTCCTATCATAATTTTCTTTACCATAACTAAAGCTATCCTCCAGCACTCCCCACTAATCCTAGGCAGTGCTGAGCAGTTACATTCCTCCTGCATTGTTTAGAATAAATGTTTACTCCAACGCCTAAGTGTTCTCAAAGAGAGAGTGAGAAAATGGCAGCTGGGTCATGTATATATTTTTACCACAGATTATTAATGTGGGAGTTGGCTCCTCATTCAAATGGGAACTGAAGACTAAAGCAGACATGGTGTCATGCCAAGCTCAGAGGAATGCTACCACGTGGAAGGAGATATTATTTTGCTCTCTGCAAGATCCATTCATCTATACAAAACCTGTCAGTTCACAGTTTTATGTGATTTTCCACATATGTCACCGTCATCAATTCAGAGCAGGCTTTTTAACCCTGCCCCTGTATCTATGCATGCTTGAATGTGTGTGTGTATATACATTTTAGAAACATCCATTTGAAAGACAAACTTTGGCTAATTGACTTTTACTGGTAAAAATTCCTTCCGGTTTAATAATTTTTTGTCTATTTTGCATCATTGTGATTGAATCTGTCTTTACTGGCTGACTTCTCCCTCCCTCTTGTTCATCTTACTGTTAGTTATTAAGTGACTTCTCCTTGTGAAACAAGAGGAAATACCAGTATTTTTTCATCCCTGCATTTTAAATCTCTTTTCTGCTACGCATTTTGGGAGACACATAAAGTAGGAGAGAGGTGACAAAGTAGAAACTGAAGACTGTGCTATATGGTGCCTTATTTAAATAGTGAATGGCTCTTTCCCCAGCCAGAATTCCAGAATTTACAGAAGAGTAAATGCTCTTCTATTGTTGTAGTTATCTGAACAGTATTTTAACGTACTCTTTCCAATACTCCTGTGAGGTAGCCATTAGCAATTATTATAGATTATATATCATTATATTATCATCATCTTTATGATACAGACTGCAAACACAAAGAGAAAAGGGTCCATCTCCTGTGTAAACTGACTTCTTAGGAACAACTTAGACACCAAAGTAAAAAACCCTCATTATTTTATCTTTCATGTTACCCTATGGACATAATACTATAAAATTTCCCATTTTTACAAGTGAAGGTTTACGTCTCAGCAAACTGGTTAAGAAATCACTACTCTGACAAA
This sequence comes from Dasyornis broadbenti, assembly GCA_013397935.1. Classification (NCBI taxonomy): domain Eukaryota; kingdom Metazoa; phylum Chordata; class Aves; order Passeriformes; family Dasyornithidae; genus Dasyornis; species Dasyornis broadbenti. The sequence continues at coordinate 626,207 of VZRN01004509.1, read as the reverse complement.
AGCCTATGAGTGATCAGGAATGTCTAATGAGGTTTTCCTCCAGCTACAATGCATGAGGGGAATCTGATCCAGTGTGTGCACTCACAGAATATCCTGTACACAACTACCATGTGCAAATTATACTTTGGTTGTTGCATGCATCAACACAAAGAAATGGCTGTACCAGGGTTCTTCTATTCAGGCATTTAATAGAATGTTTGCAGGGTGCCAGGCTCAATTCTCACTTGTGCTGAGCAAGTTCAAACGCACACATCCTGCCTTCTAGCCTAAGCTGTAAGTTATTTGCAGACTATATGCCTCTGCTCCTCCTCCTAGGAGTCACAGTTTTCAAAGAAGAATTTGAGAACTGTCAGAACTCAATTCCAGTGGTTACTGCAGTCCATTGGAAGTTGGGAACATGATTGCCAGATCTTTCCCTAAGATTAATTTATGCATTCTACTTGAAGGTTGTTTGACGGACATCTATGGTTTTAGTCTGGTAAGACAAATTGCCAGTAATATTCCCAAGAACTGTGTTTTGTTGGTTTCAGATTCCTGATGGTTTCCTAGTTTTTTGGAGTTAAAGCCACTCTCCCACGTGAAGCTCCTTCCTTCAACAGCATCAGGTCACTGGCAGGAGGGGACAGCCTGCAATGCACCTACACTGCATGGAGGGGGGGAAACAACATGGCAAAACTGGGATGATGAATAAAGGAAGATTCATTTAGGAAAGAAAGAATGAATGGATGGATGGATGGATGAAAAACTATATTTAAACAAAATGCAGTGTATTCAGAAGAGGACCTAATGTGGGGACCCTTGGGAAACGAGGGTATCACTTCATAAACAGCCACATTGTAGGGTCAAATGAGATCCTCCCATACACGGACAAGCTGAATTCTGCAACTTCTGTTTAAGTGCTTGCTTTGCAACCTTAACAGCATTTATTTTAATGGCACTTAAGGACAAATAAAGACAAAAGGAGTAAGAATGTCATGCAGCATACCAAGTTGGGCCATTTCTCCTTGCAAGTGGCTTAACTTAAGGCAATTGAGCCTCTGCCTCACGTTTCTGCAAGCTTTGGACAGCATTCTGCCTTTTTTTGTTCTTTTAAAGAGGGTTGTGATAAAGCAAACTAATAACTTTTGCACTAAAGTAATTAGCTTAGAACACCAGTGTCAATATAAATATGATTAAAATGTGTAGTTTACATGCTACGTAAACTATTGCTGCCCTGGAGAGTGTGAGGAGAGCTAAATAACAAGAGCACAAGAGAAGTCTTAAACAGGGCTTGATAGAAGAGAAAATTGTTATCAATTCAAAATCACTGCCTGAAAGCCAGTGAGTCTAAGCTGTATAAGTACTATTTAATCTACTAACAAATAAGATCTAATCGTAGACGACTGGGTCACTATCATTCTCCACAGCAAGAGAAAACTTGCTAGCTCATTTGAGAACACATCTTTTCTCTTTGTGCGGCTGGATTTTTGGCATACCATTGCTCAGCCCTGTTTGGAGCCTTGTAAAAATCACTTATCTGGGCCTATCGGTAGCCAAATGGAGCACTGTGAACATTCCCGCTGGAGCTGCCAGAGAAATAACAGCTCCCCAAGGATTAACTTCTCAGTTAAAAAGAAAGCAAGTCTGTGTTACTGCAGCATAATGGCCTTCATCTGTAACCTAGATCTGGGCTGGCATCTTTCAAATGCTTTTTCACTATGCTATCAGGAAGGGAAAAAAACCGTGCAGTTTGCAGGGAACTTCACAGGATCAAATGGTGCCAGTAGGAACCCGCTGTCCCTCCCCTGAGCCCTTTTGGAGGAAGCCTGAGAAAAAGGAAAAGGTCTCAGAAACCCTTCCCAGGGAGAGGTGAAAGGCAGTACAGGGAGCAGGGAACAAACACAGCTTCTTCACAAGGAAGCAGCATGAGGATGAGCATCCCTGTGCGCTTTGCTGCCCTGGTGTGTGGATCCAGGGGACAGGAGGAGCGACTGTCGCTGCAGTTTGTGGTCACTGAGCCTTGGAGAGCAGGAGCCACTCTGAGGAGTCACATGGCAGCCCAAAGCGCTGACCACAGCCTGCAAACACCACAGCCTCTTCCTGACCTCTGCAAGGGGCTGGGTCTAAAAGAAAGCCAGGGAAGGTCACCTTAAAGGCCTTTGCCTACCAGGTTGTTCTGTGCCCAACAAGACATTGCATCTCCCGCAGCCATTTAGGCCTTTCTGCCTTAAATACAATACAGCTTGTCCTAGTGACAGTGTTTCAAGCAAGCTTCTAACATGAAGGATGACACAGAGCCTGAGTCCACAAATGCTTGTGCGCAAAAATATTTTTCTTCCCATGAGATAGTCATCAGATTACCAATCACAGAGCTGGAGCAGGAAGGAATAAATCCCAGAGCTCATCCACACTGTAAGTCAGTCGGTGCAACTGGGGTTCAACTGCACTGACCACAAAAAAGGGTCAAATTAATGGTATTAGAAAATGATACCCCATTTATCTTGAGAGCTGTGGATTCTCGATGACAGACCACATTCTGTTTCTTTGTGGGAGATTTATCAGATGTAGTGTAGGAATCTGAAAGGCTAACTTTGGAACTGGTCAAGGTAGGCAAGTTGGAAAGGGGAAACTCAATTTAGACATTTAATGGGAATTGCCTCCATTCAGAAAAAATATTCCTGTATAGTCAGAGAAGTAATACATTAGAAACCAGTCACTCCTTTGCTCATCTGAACTGTTCATTTGAGGTGCCTACATATAATCATTTATTCCACAGCATGCCCAAGCAGCCAGCCCTGGTTTTACAATCTCTAAATCCAAGATATAGAATAAAATTTGTCTCCTTACCTGCTCTGTGAGGAGCTCTCAGGTACATGGTACATGAAGACATTTCCTCGAGAGGCAGCAGCCCAGTGACTTGCCATGTTTATGATGGGACATGTGATAAACTGGTCACTGATAAAAAAAGGAGGAGTAAAGAACAGACACAGTTGTGTAAAGGAAAAAGGGAAGAACCTCCACAAGCAACAGACCTCTCTCTATCTCGATAGTTTTCTTTAAATTTTCCGAAACAGCTCATATCTCTGCCTTCAAATCGACTGAGGGAAACCACATTCACCCTCTATGAGATCAGTTCTGTTTAGAATTCACTAAAAGTGCTACTTTTATAGAGTGTTGAACAACGATACTAAATAAACCAGATCTGACACAGAAGAACTATCTTGGCAAAAAAACTCAATCCCACTTTAGTCTAGTTTATATGGGCTCATGTTTATAATACTTTAAAGTTCTTTCTGGCACCACTAGGTTGCGATGGCATCTAATAAAAGATCTTATATATTTCCTGGTTAAGGATCAATAATAAAATTTCTGAATGTGTGTCTGCGTGATTTTTTGGGTGAAGTTTCCAGAGTTGGAAGAGGTAAGAGACCACTTTTGGAGATAACCTGCAGGGCTCATCAAAATGGAAGTTCTGATGCAATATGTCTGGGAGAGAAAGATTAACCAATAAGAGTGAAATGAGATAATTAAATGATCAATTTAACACCAGATCTAAAAGGTATGATTGAAGCAAATGTATCCAAACCTTCCTGCCATCCTTTGCCCCAAGAAGAGGGCTGGAAGTTGGGGTGAACAGTAGCTGCAAGAAGCACAAGCTGTTCCAGTGGGGCAGGAGACCTTTCTGCAATATATCCCACTATGATTCCTCAAGGCAATATTATATATGCACATATCACCACTGCCCACCCTTCATGTGCCTGAGGACTCAGCACACGCTTTGGGCATTTATGTACCTTTACCTAGATGAGTGCACACAAACATATCTGCTGAGGAAGTGGGAGGTTTCAATTCCCAGTTTAGTGACTCTGAAACAGCAGCTTCTCCTTCAGATTTGGTGGGTTAAAAAAAAAAAAAAAAAAAGACCAGTGCAAAAACGAACAGCATCAGAGAAGCGTAAAAACAAGTTGCTATTTTTAACTGGTATGGTTATGAAAGGCACTGTTCGGGTAGCTATCTTGGTTCAGCAGAGTTTATTTTAAGCTCATCTGTGACACCACAAGCTTTGGGCTGACTGACCACAGGGCTCTTTGACAGTTATGGTTGACAACACCCATACAAAACAAAAATTACTGCCCTTCACATGCCTACCAGCATGGGGCTTTAGAGGAGCAGATGGTCTTTGAAAACTAGGGAGTCTGGGGAGAGCAATAGCTCTCAAGAGGTGCTTTGAGATACATTGCAGCATTTAAAACTGATTCTCAGCTAGTGCTATGAGGGGGAAAAAAAAAGTCAGCTATTCTGAAGAAGCAGAAAAAAACCCTAAATACATAGTATCTGCAAGAATTAATTGGCTGTCTCTTACAGGCATGAAATACCAGAGTGGGGGAAAAAAAAAAAAAAAAAGGGAAAGAAAAAGAAAATGAAACTAATTCTATACTAGGGAAAATACCAAAGAATTGCAGCTAAAACAAATTTAGAAGTGGAATTCTTTTAAAACCATGAAATATGGACAATATATGTAGTTTATAACAATCACTTTTGTTGCTTTATCACACTTTGTAATCCTGTTAAAACTTTAGCAGTTAATTCCTTGGATAAAACTTTCCTTGGCTTACACATCTATGCTGGCAGTAAGTTTTTTGTTAAAAAGAAAGAAAACTGAGGAGAAAAAACCCCAAACTAAGCCAAGCAACCACACATCAAAAAATCCAGAACCAACCCCCTGTTTTCTCCACCGTATATGTGATACTGATATAGGTGGCTCTCATTCTGTACCTACTGTTTCCCCTCACTTTCTGCTGTAGCTGGAGCAATTTCCAAAGTGTTTAAAGCAAAGTATTATCATCAGCTGTTGTGATCTCACTATTGATCCTTCTGCTCGCTCAAGAACAAGCCATTCACTTCTTTCCTTAGCCAAGGCATTTGCCTCACATTGTAAAGGCACAGGTAATCCCTACAACCAGGAGGCTGCGGAGCCTGAGGAGCTGCTGGTGTATCCCATTCCTGCTGGAAATGAGCAGTGTGCCAGACCTTGCAGCTTTGCAAAAGTCAGTGTTTGCACCACACTGAGCCCTGGGCTGAATGTCAATGACCAAATGTGACAGCCCTGTGTTATAGCAGCTCCATATACAGGGATCTCTGCATGGGAAGAATGGTTAAATTTAAATCCTACAGTGATTGGCTATGGCTTAAAACCTTACTGGTCTGACTAAAGATCCCCATGGGTGACAGTGGTGATGGAAGGAGGCTGAAGATGAGTTCCGGCTCTGAAGCCCATGAGCCACAGTGCTTCCATGTGTACTGCAGGCAGTGGCCCCAGATGACACAGTGATGGGAGGCCCATCCCTGGGACAGGCTACCAGGGAGAACAAATGTGGCAAGATGTGTGAGCTGATAAATGGCACAAAGCTCAGACCACAACCCTCCTCTGGCTTGTTTACTCCATGATGTCAGTGCACCAGCACACCTGGACCACCCAGAAACTACTGTCCACTTTGGATCAGATGTTTCCCGGAGAATCTTGGCTCCTGTTCATCTCCTGCTCTCTAAGGCTCCCCCAGAGCAACACTCTGCAGCTCTGATGGAGGAATAAAATGAAAGTCCTGTCTCTGCGGTGTTGTGGAGAGGCTCACAGTGGGACAGAAAAATTAACACTGAGAGTGCAGATACCCGGAGCTTTTAGCTATGATGTCTCAGTCAGAACAGAGGTGAAATATCTTGGACAGGCCCATTAGGATTCAAGTCACCAGTTTATAAAACATATCACATCAGAAAAGTGAAGAGTTTTCATAATGAATCTGCTCATGAAGCAAAGACGGGAGTAGGGAGTTTTTTGATTAATTTCTGGAAAATTTGCTCCACTTAAACATTCAGTCCCCGAGTTTGCTTAGAGGCAGGAAACAAGAAGTAAGGAAATTTCTCCTCAGTTTGACTCCTTTCAAGAAAACTGAATCACCCGCCCAGTTTCAGATCTGTAACTGGCTGAAGCAAACTGGTTGACCATGGGGGAGACAGCAAACTCCAGTTTGCTCCACAAAACCATATTTTCCTTTTGGAGTCTTCTGAGTTACATCCAAAACTATGTAGAGTTGCATTGCAGGTTTCTGACCTCTTCCAAGGGAATGATCCAAAACTTTAAGTCCATGGAATATTCCCTTCTGACTTTAAATCCTTTTGAATCAATGCTCCAGTAATTCTGGAGCACAAGTCAGATGCAGAGCAGATGAAGGAGCTGGGGATGTTTAGCCTGGAGAAAAAGAGGCTTAGGGGGAACTTTATTGCTCTCTACAACTGCCTGAAATGAGGTTGCAGTGAGGTGAGGATTAGTTTCTTCTCCCAAGTAGCAAGCAAGAAGAAATGGCTTCAAGTTGCACCTGACATTGTGAAGAAATTCCTAATAAAAAAATTAATGTAATTGCTGAAATCAAAGTTTTCAAATTTGACCACCAAGGAAAAGTACCTGACTGTATAATTAGGGGACAGGGAATAAAAGGCAGTCTATTAATTCTACTGTCACAGGGATGAGACAACTCAAGGAATAGCTGATGCACAGTGTGCAAGCAACCCAGACATCTTTGACATGAAAAAGTACACAAAGAAAGCATCAGTAGTCTGAACCCAATATATAGTTCTGGAAAGATATGCCAAACTTTTCACAAGGCATAAAAATCAGCTCAATTTCTGTTTACCAATGACTTTGGAAACCTCACAGAAAATGAAATCATATTCCCCATTTTCTGTTCATTTGCATAAGAATTTCTCAAACTTTTTAGAATATAAATGCACACTTGAGACAAGCAAAACAAACCTTGCTCAGCCCCAATCACACAGTTGTGATAGGGTGACTTTCTTACCGGGTGGCATTTTCCAACGCCCTGGAAAAGGAAGAATAATCATCCGTTGAGTGTTCGAGGGAGTAATACCACGTTGCTGCATCTTCAATGAATGAGTTGGACTCTTCTCCTCCTAAAGAATTTTGCAGAGCCTGGTAAAAGGCTGTTTTGCTGTTGGCTCTTCCTTGACTTTCTTCAAATTTCTGAGAAAAAAATGCATACATGGACTTCAGAAACAAAATCAAAAGATAAATTTTTTAGTGGAACAATGTAGGCTCAGATCTCCCTCTGCTGGAACAAGTCCTCTCTGCTGTGATCTCTGATTCCCAGAGGATTGAGCAGGGGACAATCCTACTTTTGCTTTCCCAAAACTGTCACCAACCAGAAATATTGGCTTCCTCTGGACATACTACAGGACAGAAACCCTGATCTAGAAAATCCAAATCATAGGTACCATAGCTGTGCCAATGGATCTCTAATAGTACAGAAATTCTGCTGGCTCTCACAGAAGTAGTTCCCAGACATAGCTCTCCACTGCATGTGTGTCCAACTCTGTCTTGCTGATGATCTTTCTGAAGAAAAACTAGAGGGGAGAGAGGGAGATATTTATCTTTTCCTTTGAAAATTCCAGAATGCAAACATGTTGTATAGCCATTTCTTGGCCACTCTGCCTCTTCTGGAAACAAGAAACATGTTTCTACAAAGAAACGTGACTGCTCTAAGTTCTATATTTAGGTCCCTTCTGGAATAATATCTGCCTCAGACCTGGAAGAGCAATTCCATTCCTCCAAATCCCAGTGCAGGGAACAGCCATGATCTTCAAACTTCATTACCCTTAGGGCCTTTCAGATTAACCAACAGTGAAATGCCCTTTTCCTAAGATCTGTGGTCTGAAACCTCTCCTAACACAAAGGCATGTTCCCCAGAGCAAAGTGCCCCTGTCACAGGGACCACCTTCTATGCCAAACTGTGTATTCCAATATATTTTTACCAAAGTAAAGACTGCTGGATTTTTTCAACACATCTTTCTTTGAGGAAGTTTTTATGTCATCAATTCAAACTTTTCAATTTTTAAAAAAATTTATTTCAATTTCAGAAACAGAACAACTTCATGAAAAAAAATTACTCAGAATTTTCCTGTACATCAATCCTTTCTAAAGAGGGCACTATACAGGTGCATAATGGTTGAAACTTGGATAAGAGCTCCCGATAAAAAGATCTAACAAACCACCTCTATTATTTTGGGCAGTCAGTCTGATGCAAACTAGGCCAGTATCTGCCCAGTTTAGTTCTGTAGATGCTTTACTTAATTTATTATTTTGATGGCCCGCAGCTGGTTTTCATCATGCTGCTAGAAGGTCTTTCCACAATCCTATACTGAAAGCACAGGTGGAATAACTACTTTTCAGTAGATTCACAGAAATGAAAGATGGAAAATAAGTTCCCATGTGCTGAGGTTGAGGTTTGTCCTTAGTATTCTAATGCTCTGTGCATTTTAATTAAGTGACTTTAAGGGATTTCAAAACTCTACCAAATATGCCAAGGTCCAAGACGATTTTGGCAATTTTCCTTGTATTTGTAATAAATTCTTCTTTTGCTAGATTTTGGGCCATGCAATGTGAAAGAGCCATGTGATGCCAGGTTTAGTAATACAGATGTACTTTGAAAAAGATGGGGAGCTCACTCCTGACACGTCACTTCATGTCCACAAATGCCACATAGGAAACTGCATAGCAGTCTTGCCTGCAGAGTCAGCTTAAAAACAGCAAGGACACCTATATTCTTCTGCAGGAAATAGAAATGATCACTAAACTCCTCACTGAAAGTTCACTGAATTCAAAAGCAATTTTTCCATCACAGCTTTGGCACACATCAGTTCAGGTTCCTACTAAGCAGCAGAAGCATTGCTTCATCTAGTTAAGAATCTCTCATTTGGGGACTGGGGTTAGCAGTTGTGGGTAAGAAAAGATATTTTTCCGTGGCAGTGCAAAGCCCAATCTCTTGTGTATAAATCAACCTGTACAAGCAATTTTCATGCAATGCTTTCATTTTTTGGCTTTTAAAAAGGATTTGTTAACTTATTCTACACCTGTCACGGATACTTAAACCAGAGAGAAATAAAGTGAAAAATTCCTTAGTGTATTGATTATGTATGCTAGGAACTGGTCCATGACTGTCTCCTCAATGGTCAAGTATCAAATAAAAGTTATGGTTGAAAACCACATAGGAAAGGAGATGGATCGTCACACAACAAATGGTTGAAGAACTCCCTGCCACATGGTTTTGTGAATGCCAAGAGCCGGCAAAGATGAAGTTTCTCAAATGAATTTTTGAATTAAAAAAAAAAAAAAAATTAAAAATAAAATCATTTGATAGTTACTAAATACACAAAGATCAATTCAGGATAGGAAATCTTTAAGCTGCAAAGTGCTAGAGGTTTGGAGAGCATTTATCAGAAATAGGAGATTTTCTTACCCTTACAAACAGCCTCTTTTAACCACTGCTGAAAACAGCATTTTGTGCTGAACAGCCCATTGATCTGACTCAGTGCCGTCGGCCTTAAGTATTTAATGTTGGAAGTCAAGAAAGAAGAGACAGAAGGCTGGCTTGACTGGACAGGGATCTTCTATTGGAAATATGGCAAAAAAGGAAGGTGTATGCCCAGTTGAAGCAAGGTCAGGTGACATGGGAAGAATACAGAAATGCCACTTTCTGCTGGAGAGAGAGAATTCATTTGACCAAAGCTCAAGTGGAGATGAAGCTGCCAGAAATGTGGGGACAATAAAAATATTTTTTTCAAACATATTAATGGCAAAATGCAGCGTAGAAATAACATTGACCCTTTACAGAATAAAGATGGTCACCTCACAAACAGGAACATGGACAAGGCAGAGATGTTTAATTCATTCTTTGCCTCTGTCTTCAACGTGGATGAAGGACCAAGGGGGTCTCAGTGCCCTGAGCTGGGAGTCCATGACTGTGAGAATGATCAATTCCCAGTCAACTCCAAAATTGTGTGGGATTTGCTGGTCCACCTGGATCCCTACAAATCTATGGGGCCTGAAGGGACTCAGCTGAGAATCCTCACAGAGTTGGCTGATGTCATTCCAAAGCCTCCCTTGATTTTTGAGTGGTCTTGGGAATCAGGAGAGGCCCAAGTTTACTGGAACATTAGGAGAACATTGTTCCAATTTTTAAGAAGGAGGATCCCAGAAACTACAAGCCTGTCGGTATCACTTCAGTGCCTGGTAAAGTTAGGGAGAAGATTAATCTGGGAGGTGTTCAAAAATGCCTGAAAGACAGCTCAGTAGTCTCAGCCAGCACAGCTTCATGAGGGGAAAGTCCTGCTTATCAAACCTGATTTTCTTTTATGACAAGGTAATCTACCTATCTGATATAGGAAAGCTAGTAGATGTAATCTCTTTGGATTCCAGCAAAGTTTTTGATGCTGTCTCTCACACAATCCTGGACAAAATGCCCAGCTTTCACCTGAACAACTGACAGAAGATCAGTGAGCAACTGACTCATGGGTTGGTCACCCAGGATTATATGGAAGGGGGAGTTTGGTGACTGGTCACTGCTGGGGTTCCACAGGGCTCTATCCACAGCCCAGTTCTTTTCAGCATCTTCATTAATGACCCAGACACAGAATATGAAGGAAGTTTGCTGACACTAAATGAGGCACAGCATCGCCAGCAGGGCAAGGAAGGGAATTGTCCCACTCTGGTCTGAACTGGGGTGGCCTCACCTCAAGAACTTTATGCAGTTTTGGCCACCACAATATAAAAAAGACATTAAGCTTCTAGAGAGCTTTCAAAGAAGGACCACAAAGATGGTGAAGGGTCTGGAGGGGAAAGCATATGAGGAGCAGCTGAAGTCACTGGGTCTGTTCAGCCTGGAGAAGAGGAGATGAGGGGCCACCTCACTGCAGTTACAACTTCCTCATGAGGGGAAGTGAAGGGACAGGCATTGATCTCTTCACTCTTGTGAACAATGACAGGACTCAAGGAAATAACATGAAGCTGAGTCACGGGAGATTTAGGTTGGATATCAGGAAAAAGCTTTTCAGCCAGAGAGTGTTTGGGCACTGGAACAGGCTCTCCAGGGAAGTGGTCACAGCACCAAGGCTGTCTGATTTCAAGAAGGGTTTGGACAACGCTCTCAGTAACATGGTGTGATTTGTGGGGTGTCCTGTGCAGGGATGGGAGTTGGACTCGATGATCTTAATGGGTCCCTTCCAACTCAGAGTATTCTCTGACACTGTTCTATGATTCTGTGATTTACTGTGCCTATGTACTGGTCCCTGTGGTCTTCAAAAAGCCTCAGAAACTCTGGTGACCTTTCTCAGCAATAATTTATAATAGTGTGGGGTCCTTGAGATGTGTTGAGTCAGATGAAAAAGGACTCAACAAGCAGAGATGGATGAGAAACAGCATTAGCGTTTCTAAGAGATTGTAAGAATTTTCATCCCCCAAACAGCACTAAAATAGCACAATCTGAAATAATTTCTCAAGTGTCACTTTGACTACAGTATAATTTAAACATCTGACTTAAACATGATAGCAAAAGCCAAAGCAATATGTTCAAAATAAAATTCATTAAACATTAAAAAGACAAAGTATTTTAACTTCTCAGAAAATTATTACATTCAACCAATTTTCCATGTACAATAAATGTTCCCATTAGAAAATATATTACCAGGGAACAATTTTCAAATCACACTGGATACAACAGCTGCTACCAGATTAATAGAAACAGCTGCACATTATGTAAAGTAATTTACATTTTGCTAACATTTAAAGAAGCATTAGGAATTGGCCTCAGAGTTATAGTGGGGTTTTCTAGGAAAGTATGTAACAAAATACTTAAAGGCAGCAGGTGCACCTTTTTATACTCTTCTGATGATTCAAAAACATCATAAACATTGCCTAAAATAATGCTTACTGTTCTTGTTGCTGCAGGACAGCTTTTGAAGCATAGGAGTGAATCTGGCCCAGTGTTTTACTTAAGAAGCAATTGTACCAGTAGGTAGACCAAATATTTACATGTTCCAAGGGGCAAAATGTACTTTTCTGATAAACTGAAACAGTGGTAACACTAACAGCATATGTACAGATCTTAGGTCTTAAATGGCTTTTGACAAACACTATCACAAAAGATGTGAAAGACCTGCCAGCCACTCAGCAGAGTCTTCCAAGAATTCCAACTAGCTGAAAGAAGAAGTAAAGGGTTGATTACAACCCATTTTCCTCAGTGGTGGCATTTATCAGGACACTGCTTCCCTGGTCATTACAATAAATATACACAAATCTGCCACCTGTCATTTATTGCTGAAAACCTTTTCCCATAAAGAAATTAACTGACTGTACTATAATGCAGGATTGAAGTTCTGTTTTGCACAGATCCGTTTGCTTACATGAGGTAAATAAACTAGATTTCTATCTACCCACTCCCCTATATCCTGGATTTGGGTTCTGTATCCAACTAGATTGTACTAAGGAGGGAAAGAAAAAGAAAGAAAACACATGAAGTACAACCTCAGTCTTTCAACTAAAACCTTGCAATGTGGAGATTATATAGTAGGCATTTAATATACGGAGGATACAGCCTGGGCTATAGTGACCTACATGCACATACAAATAAACAGAGCAGCATGAGTAAATCCATATATTTAATGCCATTAGGTCCTCCCACCTGAGCATCACATATAGGACAGGGATAAAATTTGGTCCAGTTGGGAATTGAAATCAACATTTTTAGAGGTTTCTGCTCTGCTGCCCTAATCTATGACTGCTCAAAGCTAATATTCCCTGAAGGTCTGCCATGGGAATTGCAGCGAATGGATTCTGGCTTAACCACTCCATATGTCATTATAGTGCATTATGGTGCCACTTGCCATCCCCTTAACAAACTCTGCTTTGTTTCTCACTTGGTTTTAACCATCTGCTGGCTGCACTGGGGATGAGTAGGAAGTGCTCCTACTCAAGTAGGAGTAGGAAGTGGCAAATCTGTCTCAGTTCACATGAATAAGCATTTCAGTGAATGCCATAAAATTGACATTTCATGGGCATACTCTCTGCTGCAAATATCACTGAGAGACCTCGGCCTTTAATTGTAAGCAAATGGAACATAAATGTTTTGCTAGCACATAAGTGGTGCCTAATAGCAAAAACCTTAATAGGTACAAGCAGAGTGTTGCAGTGGGAGTACAGAGACGCCCAGCACAACCAAATGCCAGTAAGATCCCACAGAACAACATGGTGATCCCACAGAACAACTGGATTTTCCACTTTCTAGTCTGGTTGCAGTCTAGAGGTTTCAGTCTCACTTCTACATGAACAGTGCCGAGAGTTTATAAAACTTGCATGCAACTCCAGTCTAAGGTTATAAGATTTGTCTCAAGCTTGCTTACATCCAAATGGCTAGAAGTGTCTCCTTACCATTTACAGGATCAGTATTAAGAGAAATTGGGATTAACAGAGCAAGTCCTTGACTGCACTGGTCAGCACAGTTATTCCCAGGAATCAGTGGAGCAAGTCAATAGGCGTTAAATGTTTTTACCCCTCACTCTTTGCACTGTCTACATTGAAATCAGTCATCCTAAAGAAGATGGAAAGTAAGGACTTTGCCAATTCCATACACTTGCAACAGCACCTTTTAGCTGTGTTTATCCACTGAATTGCATGCATGGTTCCTCTCTCTGAAGAGCAGGAACACAACTATAGGTGGATTTTCAACCCAGGGAGGTTTGGTCCCCTCTTTATAGAACAGATGAAATACTCTGGTTGTAGTCAGAGGCAAACTAGTAATTACTTTGGTTCCCCAAGTTCAGTTCAGTGCTCTGTCCACCATGTCCACCAGCTAAGCCTTCCTACACTCCTTAGTGTAGCACTAAAACCAGCTTTGGATTTTCCTAGAGAGGTGCAAGTCAGATCTACCTCAAAGGAACCCTTAAAATTAATAATGTAGATGAGTGGGATACAGTGCAGGTTGTCTCAAATAATTCTTTGAGGTCTGTTGTGGGGAGAGAACATTTATCACAGATTAAAGATCCCTTATAACATTATCACAGAGGAAAGAGGGCACAGACTTCCAGGTAACAACCACCATTTGTACTCGTTTCTGTCACTGTGGCTAAATACGTCTGTGGCTTATTCAGGACTTCATCATTTGACTGACTGCAACCATACATGCTCATGGCTAGCATACAGAAATGCTGCTGAGGGCCTGGAGAATGCACGTTCCTAAACAGGTGAGTGATGGAAGGAGCATTATAGTTTCCCAGTATTAATACACTGTGTCAACAAGGGAGAAATCAAGAAACTTTAACCTTGCATCAGGTCTTTAAGAAAACAACTCAGACGGGAATACAGACAGGCCAAAACATTCATATTCCCTCAAGTCCTAAAAACTTGAAGCCACAGGAAAATGGAAGTAGAGGAAAACGTGCATTAAAAAAATCATCAGCTCTACAAGACCATTAAAACAGCTTAAGAAAGTTAAAAGCAAGAAAATAGAATAGAACAACCTATCATGAACATTACAAGTTTTCTGGAACACGGAATTCAACTTACAGTATTAGCACCAAGTAAGGTAGGTATTGTTATAATAGCTGGTAAAGAAATTAATTATCCTTATAAGTAAAGATAGTCAAAGCTTAGTAGTTAATATATCAGTTTATAAGAAATACGGGGACAAACTTCTTAGTAGAGTTTATTGCAATAGGACAGCAGGTAATAGTTTTAAACTAGAAGTGGGTAGATTTAGACTGAATATCAAGAAGTTTATTACAATGAGGGTGGTGAAACACTGACTCTGATTGCCCAGAAAGGCAGTAGATGCTCCATCCCTGCAAATATCCAAATTAAGATTGGATGGAGCTCTGAGCAACCCATCTCATTGCAGAGGAAGTTGGACTAGATGAGCTTTAAAGACCTCTTCCAAACGAAACCTTTCCATGATTCTTTGATAACCCTCGTCAAAGGAGATCAGAAGATCTCCAAACAGGTCTCAGATTGAGGTAGGTATGACCATTCCTTAGGGCTGAGTTGCACCAACTTATTGAGTTCCCTTCCAATATTATTTTCTATAAGCCTTTAAATCAAAAAGATATTTAAGATTTGATTTTTTGACAGGCAACATTTTTCTGCTGAGCTCTCAGTTACAAGTGTTTTTTCTTTTCACTCTGACAATGCTGGAATTTAGCACTTGTGCCTTTCATCAACACCATGATTTGTTGCAAAATTTTTAATACATCATGGAATTTCATCTCAATTTTGGAGACAACTGTCATATGCAGAAACAATGGTAAAGGAAAGACTTTCACTTCCTAGTCTTCATCACAGGACTTGTAATGAGGTTACTGAGGTTTATTCCCCTCTCACAGAGTCTGGATCATTATCTGCAGGCCTCCAGCATTACACTATATTTTCTATGAGTTTCTCTTCTGACTTTCTCTTGCAATTGATTCCAAAAGAGAAACATACATGAAATAAGAACAGAAAACATCTGATAGACAATAAACAAGTATGAACTTAATTTAGGTGGGCCACTAATTCTGAAGTAAATTGGTCTATTTGCTGTTGGCTACTAGCAAAGAAAGCTGGGAGTCACATTTCACTGCCTTCTAAGAGATTAAATCCACAGAGTTACAACAAGATAGAAACAGACAGCACAGCATGGACGCAATTCCTTTTGGTTTCACCAGTTTCTGCCTGGAAACCTTAGACCACATATCAGGCCAGCGCTGTTCTTTGTTTCAGCTAGTCCATATCCTGAATCACCTTTACAAGAAAATGTTCTTCTCAGAGGAAACAGAGGAAAAATGTTGCTTAAAAAAATACCAAAATGCTGACTTAATCCTGCTGCACAGTGAAGAGATTCATAACCAAGTCGCTTTCTTCTTTGTGAGATCTTACTGAGATTGAAATATTAGTAGGATTTTAAAGACAGTGAAACAGAAATGCTAAATCACTTTTCTCACCTTTTCGTACCTCCCACAGAAACATTAATCAACAAATATTATTATGTCGTTAGTCACCCTGACCAGGACTGGCCAGAGATGGACAATGCCATTGCATACTTCCATGGAGTATAATTCACAGCTCATAGAAATCAGAAAGCAGCTCTCCTGGCTGCATATGATTGCTGTCATCACTGTAATCACAGTGATACCATTAGTTCATTAACAAGGAGTGTCTCCCTACCTTAATAGCCTTGGCTCTGCTGATGAGCCCATCTTGTTGAGCACTTCCAATGAGCAGATCTACCTTCCGAAGCCAAGGGCGCTGCAGGGCTTTAGCCAAAGGTTCCTGGAGGTAAATTCCATCTATCACTGGACCCCAGTACTGGAATGGGCCACTTATAGCTAGCAGCTATGTTGGCAAAAAAAAGCAAGAATTGTGCAGTTAACTTAGCTTACTCTTTAAATTCTATTTTATTTATATTTAATTCAACTGATCTAATACCCTTCAAGTGAACAAGTGACCAGGTAATATAAGTGCAAACTCATCACTGGCGGAAAACAATGATTTTGCTGACAGTGTCTATAGGTGAAACAAGCTGAAGAGGCCCAGAGAAATGATGGTCCTATAGTCATAAAAATGTTGTTTTAAATTAGGGATTGACTCTATGCTGGTCCTCATCAGAAAATTTATTGCCAGTGGGTATTTTAATTTGTGGATAAAGGATTAATCTCTAGAATTATTTATACTGCAGCTTTCACAAGCCTCCCACTTCAAATACAGAACACTGACATGCCACCCTGCTTTGTTTTCTGCACAAACTTTGTTATTGAAGCTACAGACACTTGACTGTTCTCTACAGTAACACTCAGGGGCAGACAAGAGGGAACTGAAAGAAGACAAAAAGCTATATTTAGATTTATTTTAGAAGACATGGTTAAAGCATGTAATAAGGAATTCACTTCCCAAAGTAAAAGGAATTTAGTCTAAAGGAGAATTAAACTGTGAGTATTCATAGCTCAGAGGTGGATGTCATGGACAACAACTTCCCTTCACCAAAAATAGTCCAGTTCCCCTTTCACAAGGATTCAGACTAAATCATTTTTAAAGCTTTCTTACAGCTTTCTGTCAATGGCAACTTTTTGATTTCTTGCCAATGGCATATGTTCTGCTATGTTGTACCTTAGTCTGTGCATCATTGAGGACATGAGCAGGCAACTGGCGAAGGCAGGCTACAATTTCCTCACTGGTGGATGAAGGGCATCCCACATCTTCAGCCAGGGCTGCTGCTTGGGTCTGTGCTCTCCTTGTAGTAATAATGGATGCTGGAGAAAAAGAAGAGCCTCCCTAGAAAAAAAACCCCACAGTATCAGTCAACATATGTTGTCAGAACACCTGGTTGCCCAGTGCAGATAAAAAAGATGATAGGCAAAATCTGTCCAGCTGCAGAATGTAAAACACTGACTTTTAAATCAAAATAAGCAAGTTCTAAAGTTCAAAGCAAAGAGGTGAAGGGTTGGTTCAGCTGTTTCCAGCTCTGCCACAGTTATTTTGGAAGAGCTCCGAGAAGTGTCTATATTATGTCTCTAACCAAGACTCAAAATTTCGAGATCTTTCTGAAAACTTTGCTGGAAGGAGCAACATTGAGACAGGAGCAGATATAAAGAAGGTGCTGTGAGGCACATGAGGAAATTGAGAGCCCATCTTACAAGAGGAGACTAAATGGAGTTTTACCATAGCTGTGATAACTAGGACTGAGGGCAGGCATGATGTCCATAAAGAAGAGCATTTTATACCCTGGGACATTGCTGGTACAAGGACAAATGAGCACTAAGTATTCATATTGAGTGTAATTTAATTTCGGCTAGAAACTAAAGACAGCTAACACAAGGAGCAGTGAGGATGTGCTATGAACTGAGGCAGTAGGAATAAAAACCTAAACAAAACTGCAGAAGATCAACCAGAACATGAAGATCAAAACCAGAGCACAGGCTACAGTCCAGTCTCTACCCCAGACTCTTCATATTTTTCGTACAGCTGTGCCAACATAGAAAATGCACTCAACAAGAAAGGACAGCACAACATTTTTGAGTAAACATAAAAACTACTTGTTGAAAACGCAGATAAATTAGCTTAAATCTGATAAGATCTGACCTAGAACAGAAAGGTTGGAATAGCTCTGACAGGGTTCAAATGACTAATTTCCAAACATTTGCATCAGTTTACAATAATAGCTGCTAAGATTAGCTTCTGTCTTCTAAAAAACCCCACACCCTAGATAAGTGATATGAAAGACCCCGATCTATTGAACTGATTAACTTACTTCTTACTTCATTTGCTCGAAGCATAACTACAAGTCTGCAAAAGCAAGTTAAAAAGAAACAGAAAACAAACAGCAAATCCTTAAATTGAAATTGTCTCAAACATCTGAGCCCGCAGAACTCTGCGCAGCCCTGGCCATCCCGGGACATTATTTATATTTCAAACAAGCAGAGCCATTGATACTAATAGAATACCATTGCTCACAACTGGAGAAATTAGTTTCCAAAAATAGTGACTAAGAGCTTATTGTTTGGGTGTAGAGACAGTAACTTTAGTTCATGGCATGTAGAATTTCCAGTGCTATTACCTTCCAGAAAGGTTTCTCTTTTTCAAAAGATCTGGAAAACAAGCACTGTTACTAGGTTAATGACTGAGATGCAGGTGGTTGCAGATAAGCAAAGGAAAAACCTAATTTTTTTAAATCTGGGCCACTAGAAAAGCCATTTGAGTTTTAAGAGGGCGGATGAACTAAAGAAGAAATAAACACCACTTGGTCTTTTCCTCACTTCCGCACTCAATTTTGATGAGAACTCAAGTGAGCAATGGATTTTATCCTCTCATGGGATTTGCAGTGGCCTATTTTGTGTTTGTAAGGCACGATATTTGTCAGCTGCTGACTAGGTGCACTGACTCAGCTGGTCATGAGAGAGAAAGAAAAATATCTTTGATGAGAGTATCTTGTCTGTGGGTGGGTTCCCAGCACACGGACTGAGAGCCTTGTATTTTAACCTGGCCTTTGGAAGAGCACATTCATCAGAGCTACAAGTGACACAAGAAAAGGGATCACACAGCATGCCAGAATCCCTCAGAATAGTAGCTTCTTTGCATTTCACTTGGAGTAAGGAACTATGAGCCCCCCCATATAGCAGAAAAATTAAATCTAGGATTGCACAATATTTACCCACTAATCTGGCAAACATATTCTTCCACATCGGCTCTGAACATGCTCAGCATGCTTTATCCAGTATCCAGTAGCTCCAAATGGCATTCATTTAAAATAGAGCAAATCAAAATCATAAAAATTAAAGGGCTTCATTTTCCCAAATGCTGAGATTTTCACAAATTTTGAAAGTGTCAATTTCTGTGGAAATTCTGAAGTTGCCCTATTGGTAGGGAAAGAGTATTGAAATCAGATGACATATGGAATCCAAAAATTCACTGTGACCAAGCAAAACATCCTGATGTGTGCTTGATTTTGAACACATCTCCTCCCAGAGATTTTAAAAGCTGTGCAAGTTTCCCAATCGCAGATATCTAAAACCTGAAAGACTGCCTGAGGTCACATACTGAGTGAAACAATGACTGCAAAAGGTTCTAGATAGAAGTGTCCCACAAGTTCTCTACTGCAGGGGCAGAACTAACAGCCTGGGCAGGCAAATCTCCATGTCACAGCATGGGATGAGTATGGACTAGCAGTAGATATGGTCGAAGCTCGATGAGTAAAAGAAAAATTCCAAACTTCTACAAATACACTTATGAGGGGAGGAGAGCTCATTTGGAGTCTTACTCTGGCTGCGGATATTTTGTTTTCTTTCTGTGAGTGGTTATAATAGGTTTATGTGTTCTTTGTTCTGTAATTTTTCTTCCATTTTCCATGGTAATGGCCACTTCCTCAGTTTGCTTTTTTTTGGTACCACCCATCTTCAGGAAGCAAGTCTTGCACTTGGGGTTTGAAAGAGACCAGATCTTTGGGGTTTGAAAGAGATGTGGTATCTACTACTTTTAGTTGTGTTTAATTTTCACTAGAACTGGAAGCAGGTGATAGAGAAACACGGAGCATCATTCAAGCAGTATTTGAAAACAATACCATTATGTTTTCTTCCCAGGTACATCCAAAATATGTTCCAGTCCCTATAAACATGGTTCCTCTTAGGGCAAAAGTTATGCAAGCAAAACTGTACCAGTTCTCTGCTTTTCAAATTCACATCACAATTCAGGGTTATTGTTTCTTCATCACTGCCAAAAAAACCCTCCAGAAAGAAATAAGTAAGAACAGAAGCTGGCATTGCCCAGAACTAATTTTCTTTCTTATTTGAGCCTGCAGTTTTCACATTAAACAGAAATCTTCCCTAAACACTAATTGACATTAGAGGCAGGCTTGGGACATGGAGAAAACAGAGTTATACTCAGCCTTTCCTTCTTTCTCTATAAAACTAATTTATTTGTGTGATTAGTCCCAGCAACCAGTAATGGAGGGCTTGTGTGCTTTAAAAAATGAAACTCTTTAGGCAGAAGCAGAAATAGTGGAGTGCCTGTTTATTTCCATTACATGACACCCATATTACCATCAACATGACAGAATCATGAATCAGAAAACCAAAAATCATGAGATCAGCTCAAGAATAACAAACACTGTGTTCTTTTTGTTAGTCCTCCGTTTTTTAATTCTCCAGGAATTCTCCTATACCTATCAACACAAGAGCTAAAAAATTCACTTTTAAAACTAACAAGTGAAATCTTCAGATAATAGTGCAGAATTGTTTTTTGAAAGTGAACCTCTAAAAAAAATGACATATACAATAAAATTACAGTCATTAGCCACCTTGTTATCACTGGGAATTTCCTATCTCAGCATCATTTAGAAGGGATTTACAGGGAACTGAAGCCACACACACTTCTCGTTTTAGCTGTCCTTACAGATGGACCCACTGTCAATAGAGGAAGTTCCAATGACATTTTTGACAACGGCCCAGTTGAAAGTGTTCAGTACTGAACTGCTCAGAAGAAGCAGTTGCAGCTGTTACACAATCCACAACACCATTGGTACACTGCTCTCCAAAATTTGTAGGAATGGGTGGAACTTGGAGTGTTGAGCAATAGCACCTACTGAAACAAGTGATGGCACTGAAAACGGGAGGCAAAGCCTTCAGTACTGTTTAGTTCAGGGCCAGGAATATTGTCAGCATTTCTTCATTTCTCTTTTCAGTATTAGGGGTTCAGCTACACAGTAGAAATTCAGATACTAGGAAATGTTGCAGCTGACAATGGTGAGAAGCTGATGGATGCAAATCAGAGCTATGTGAAGATAATTCTCACTTTAATATCAGGCTGTGACCGACTGAGCTGGGGCTGGTGCCTCTTGCAGACTTCTCTTTAGGGACATCATAGTTCAATAGACTTTCACTGGTGCTATCCTGGCCATCCCAATTCTTCCTCCACAAGCTCTTGTTGCTATTCTGATGAGATGATAAAAAAGAATATATGGACCTGTGTTTGGCTTGTGTGGTCATGTTTTGATAGTGGGAGAGTCTATATGAAGTAATTGCAGTATTGTGCAGAAGAGTGAGAGTGGAAAATCCCAGATGGTCATAATCATGCTTTACTTCTCATTATCCTGCTCTGTTTAATTGGTAATAAATTAAACTAATTAAAATAAAGTAATTTCCCTGTTTTGTCTGTGATGGTAACCAGTGGATGATCTCTCCCCATACTTATCTTGACCCATGAGAATTTCTTTTTCTCTCCCCAGTCCCGCTGAGGAGGGCAGTGACAAAGCAGGTTTAGTGGGCACCTGGCATCCAGCCAGAGCCAACACACCACAGCACTGTCTCTGTACTCTGTACCTTAGTCCCACAACATATCTGGAAAAGACAATTGCCATAAAAGCTGCAGTGCTGAATGTCTTTTGATTCCTCATTTAGTTTGGAAGCTTGCTTCTGCAAAATTTTTCAAAAATTGTTCAGAACATATCTAATGATTAGAAACTTCAATGGAACGAGTTTTTATCACCCACAATCTGCAAACCCAAACCCAGCTTCCTCTCTTCACATCACCTCTTGTTTTTTTCCAAACTGACTTGAAAATTAAATTCTTGCTTGAGCCACATTTGTCTCTTCAATACACACACTCCCTGCGAATGAATGCAGTTTCTCTGATGGCTGCAACCAAAGCAGGCTTTCTGTCTGCCCTGAACCATGCTATAGGCAATGCAAACAGCAGTTACAGTAACACCACCCAAAACTGAGATCAAAAGACATCTAATGCAAACAGTCAAACCAAGGAAATGTCCTGAGAATTCTACTTTCCCTAAAGAGCCAGCTGCACAGCAATATTTTATTTGTTAAAAATAGGCACTCTCCAGGCTCAGATGCGCACAGTTCCCAGCCAGAAGTATCTGTCAGACCATCTGGTTTGACCTCCGGGATAGCCAGGGCTCTTCCATTTCCTGACTGCTGAGCTCAAGTGCTTCCTATCACTTAAAACACGGCTTGTGTTTGACTAAAGCCTGATCTTACATGAAGCATTTAAGCTGGGCTCAGGGACACAGAGAAACGGATACTGCAGCCTTCTCCTTTGTAGTTTGTGCCTAAAGATAATCGCTCCATGGACAGACAACAGCACCTTATTTCTGTTTGATGGTGTCTCAGTTTCAGTTAATGTCAGATTAAAGATACTGTTTAAATCCTGGTTTTTCTCCCTGCAAAAATAAGCAAGCTGCACCTAAGTGACCACTGACTCACTTTCCCAATGAGTTTAGGAGATTATTCTTTAAAAGACTGGATTTAAATTACTTTCAGAAGTTGTTTTCAATTCAGAGCCTCTTTGCGTCTTCCTTGCAGGGTTGTTTTGCAGTATCCTGCACTGTCTTTCCTTAGACATCCCATTCTGCATAGTGTCAAGTGCTTACAAGACACCCAGGTTGCAGGGCTCTATGTGATGACAATAATGTCATTTTCCCAGGTTTTCACGGGGTCTGGATTCAAGAGCATGGAGGAGTAGAAACCTTTGGGACCAACTCGAGGGAGTATCTGTCACAGATAGGAGGACATTTGGCAGACACGTGGCAAACACCAGCACAGGGAATGTAACAGGGACTTGGCAGGTCAGTCCAGCAATGGAAAAGGAGACAGTCACAAATTTTTTTCCCTCCATAAATGTCTACTAGAACTGTAATTGCCTGATAACAATGGGGGAAAGGCAAGAGTTCTCTTGCTTATATAAAAAAAAAACCTGCTGAAGAAGGAAGAATTCTTTTTCATATATCAGCCTTTGAAAACCCCTCTTTGCTGACATCAGAGGCAGCCCTGCAAGGACAATGTTCCTCTCACAAGTGACTCACAGAGTGCCCATGTTAGGTTAGTGACTTGAATAACAGGATATGAATACTTCTAAGACAACATATAAAGCTCCCTTAATTAATATAAGCACTTTCTTCCATTTAGATGTAAACACTACCTTATCAATTATCCTATTTAAAACAAGGTATTAGCTACATGCACTCAAAGGGTAAACCAGCCCTCATCATTGCTCAGGAGCAGACAGCCACCAGTAACAGGCAGAAATGACATGGAAATGGAGAATTCTATTTACCTCCCTCCACTTCAAACTCATCTTTTCCTCTAGAAGCACAGTACAAACTGTGTCTGAGATTTACTGTGTTTCCAGCGGATCATGTTCTATCAAGCAAGTCCAACCTCTCCTTTAGTGGGACCGATCTTTCCTGCTCAGTCTGAGACCTGCCCCATTCCTGAGTGCGTCTTAGGATGCAACCTCACTCCTTGTAAAGGCACAAAGACCATCAGAAGATGGTGAGAAGGATCAGGAAAAGGCTTTGCCCCTGGCTATTCCCACATGCAGACATCCCCTAACCCATGGTATTTTAGTAATTCTAGAGACACTGTTCATCAGTTTGGTGGATTAAGGGACATGCATGTCACATCCTTGTGATTTGAAGAAAGCAATAAGGTCGTAAACAATAAAAATATAACTGGCCAGGGTAGCCATGGAGCTGTGCTGTAGACTGATTAGCTTATCAAGCTCCCTGGTGCTTTCCTGTCCCTTCATACAGAGGACTGCTAGTACAGCCCATCAAAGAGAAAGAATATTTTCCTAAAATTACTATAGCTCCAAATTTTGGCACAGCTTTGGGGATTTGATCAGTGTTTCCCGGTTTCAATAACAGTTACACAACAGCTCCCACATAAGCACCTACTTGTAGCTACTCTGATGTGAGATAGGAACTCGGGCTTATTGGGTTCTCTGGTAGGTTATTTTGCTTTCTCTGGGTTTTTCAGGGTTTTTTTAAATTTTCCTATACAACGTTAGGGATATGAGTTTTTCAGATCACATCTTGATTATAAAAGCAAAGAGCAAACTTTAATAAATCCCTTTGACTTTTATATTCACATCCACAGTACAATATTCTTCAGTGCCTTTAGTAAGGTTATTTAACAGGCCAGTATCTTGGTTCCTCCATCTGAAACACTGAGATGAGGAAGGTCCTGAGGCTTCTGCATTTATTACAACTAATGTGAAAATGGGCTTCATAGTCAGGCTTTCAATCCATATTTCTTCATTGTTTATATTAAGCTTCAATTATTTGCAGACATAGATATTTTGGGGTACAGCGTGAAGCATAAAGCAAAGGCTGCATTCCTATTCCTTTTCACTCAATAAGAGTGAAAACAATGTTTTGTGCCTCTTCCTGTCTGTCAGAAAAAAAAATAACAAAACTGCATAAAAGAAAACAGTTGGGGAATGAGAGTTACTGGATAAATAAATTTGGAAGAAGAAGAAAAAAAAAATAAACCCTTTCTGTGTAAGTAATGTAAACCTGGTTATTTTATCATTTTTTATATCTGCTAAAACCAGCCCTGATGCAATACACTGAAAACCTCCCTGTTTTTCTCAGCCCATAGATAAAAAGTGCCTTCAGTAGTGACTTGCAACAGGAACCTCATCTGTTGCAAACACTTTGAGCCTTCCTTATTTCTCAGAGAGGAAGTATGTGGCCTGTTTGGCAAATGCTGCTCTACATGACAGCGTGAACTTCACAACACACTCATTCGACCGGCTGCTCCTCGACTTGATCAGCTAAACCTTGCTGGCAGCATGAGAGCAGTACTATGACTACGGCTTTTTTCAGAAATACTGCAACCTGGAATGCCATGCCTAGCATTTAAAGGTAATCATTGCTGTGATATATTTTAGATTAACTGCGTATGAGACCAAATGTTTCAATTTTATTTATATACTAGAGTGCTCTATTTCATTAACAATGACAGTATTCAGACCGGGAATTTCAAGTACCACAAAGTAGAAACAGAAGAGCCTGCCTTGATCCTTTTCATAAGGTACTAAAGATAGAAGGGACAAGGAGTATTTCTTCTGAAAGCTCACAGTAAGACAGATGCTTAGGACCTTATGCTGAGGCAAATTGCATTTCACTATAACCAAAACATGAACCCACAGATTTGCAGGGTTTTTATTCATAGTGTTAGAAGTGTGCACAGTGTGGTATTTCTGTGTTGTTTCATGTTTGCATGTGTCTATGAATTACTTTGATGAGAGTATTACGTTATTCTTTCTAAGTGCAAAGGTATAAAGACCTCCAAGCTGAAAGGATGCTAATTTTGATTATTGATAAATTAAGGGAAATTCACCAAAAAAAATATACAGCTTCTGAAATCTAAGTTGTTATGCTTTTTCTTTCCCCACATGAAAAATAAGAAGATGTCAGTGCTTTAATTTTCAAGCTAGATGGGATTCAGACATTACCTGTAAACCTTATTGAGAATGAAACTGTAAGACCTTGGCAGTATAGATGTAAATATCAGGAAACAAAAAATAAAATAGGGTATAGCATCATAGGAACGATAAATGTCCTAATTTTACTAGCCTACAATATTCCTTTCAGAGGGGCTTTACTCAAGACCTTACCTTGCCTTTTTATTTCTCTTGTTCTTTTAATTTCTTTATATTTACCAATTCTCAATCATTTTAAATATAACTTTGAAAAAATTATTACAAAGTGACAGAGTTTGTTATGTTCTGAGCTATTTAACTGCTGGAGAAGCACGTTTTCTCAGTGAACAAATTCTGCAAGAGGAAGTTATTGCTACATGTGCTGCACACAGGAACGGAAGGGGAAAATTGCACCGCAGGTTTTGGGGTCACACAATGTAGGACAGTAGGATTCCAGTCTTAACAGGAGAAGAATTCATATCTGCTGGGAGTTCTGATAAATAGGACACAAAGCAGGACTGGGACTGTAGATGCTTCTTCACCTTCCTTTTGGCAGCAAAGATCCCTAAGTCCTACTAGGTGGTGTGTGCCAACAGCCATGGCTGCAGTGGATGCCTTTCCTTGGACACCATGTGCACAAGTGCAAAGCGGAGAGGAGGAAGGACCAACGCTTGGAATACTGCAAATATGACCTTAATAGTTAAAACTAAATTTTCACACAAGCCTGAGGAGGTGGCCGGTGTGGAGGAGGGCTGCAGGCAGATTTTGGTTCCCAGCAGCCCAGCGGTCCCTCTGAGCTGAACAGCAGCTGCATTCCATGCAGGGCTTGGGGTAGAGAAGAGACAGTGAGTTTAGAGTCTATTATTTATCTTTAATTCTTCCTAAAGCACCCTCAGTGAATGATTTTCATAAGTTCTATCACTCGCTTGAAAGTAAAGTGCACCGTAGCTTTAGAAATACAACTCCAATTTGTACACCCTTACTCTAGAAACTATGACATGCCATTGACAGCAAGTAAGTAGAATCAATCTTTTGCCTGCCCTGTTTCAAACAAACCTTCCAGTTCCTTCCATTTTCATCGCATTTTCAGATATCTGCAGATTGAGTCATACCTCAGAACATTCAGCCCACCACCTTTGATTGGACTATAGGAACCTCTACTCTGCCCATGTGCATAATTATAAGTGGCCTTAGTTGTAAGACCCAGTCTGATGTCTCATTTCCTTTTAATCACTTTGGTTAAGTGAATGAACAGCAAGGGTCGCGGCTTTCCAATTTTTTTTATATTTTTATTGAACACTTCTGCTGTGAGTCTGGAAAACATCTTGAACTCTCTGTCCCTTTCACAACTTTATGCCACCAATGGCAGTGACAGTAAAAGAGCACGGAAAATGCAAAGAGACACAGCAAACTGCCACGTTAGTGACGGCAAAGCCCAAGACGTCATTGTCCTTCACTGTTACTGAAAGTGCTTTGTAAGGTTTGCATTTTCCACAAGTCAAATTCTTCCACATCTAAAGCAGCAGCAGCACGGAGCTGCACGCTCTGTCCTGATGACTTTAGAGCGCCTTCGAGAACGATGATTCCTGGTACGGCAGTAGTGAACCAGGCCAGTTTTGGATATGCTCTGCAAAAATGCGAATTGGGAACCTGTCTATTGTCCAGTGTTTAATCCCTCTGGACTAGCCAGTGGTTTAATTGCAAACTACATATAATCAACCCTGCAGAAACACTTCAAGTATTTTTAAAACAACATTTAGAGTTAAGATCCTTAAATGCCATCTAGAGAAATGAAAGTGTCTTGGTGAAATATGCCATGCTTTTAGAAAGATTGAAAGCCTAAAGTAAAATTTTCAGAAGTCTCTCCACCATGAACAAATACCACATATCACCTTCCAAAGTGATTCAGGCACACTTGAAATTAGGAGTAGGAAAAAGGCCTTTGAAAGCACAAGCCTGAAACTTGTAGGATAACTTGCTTTCCAAGCCCTCAAATAACAAAACCCAACTTAAAGTGGTACTTAGAGGTAGGACTCTTATTTTTTAACTCGTTTTTCAGACTTTCAGGACACAAAATTCAAGCAATTATCATCTAAATATCAATTGCATGTGTCAAAATTGTAGGTGGACGTAAGATGTTTATGCTGTCATTCTTGTTTTCTATCTGGAATTGCACAATATTTTTGGTAACTGCAGCTTAGATTCTATACACTGAGCAAGATTTGAGCTTCCCTTTTAAATTACTGCAAAATGGATCTACTAGAGCACAGAGCTCAGCAGAGGTTATCAGTACAGGTATTTATCTCACTCTCCTGGCTGACTTTTGCAGCCATGTTGCACTCTTTATTGATGTGTCCAGGAAATTTTTCTGGCTAATTTGAAGATGAGCCAGGAACATATATAATATCTGTAGCCAAAGTACTGGCTGCACTACTCCTATGGGATTAACTCTTGTTCTTGATGGGATACAACTGAAAGAAATGTTCAATAAATTAAAATTGGGTCTTGCAGAAAAATTTTCATATGTTAGATCAACAAATTATGATCTTGCAAGCAGACACTGCCTGAATTCTGGTTTCAATTTTAGAAATTTAGATGCATTTACATGGAGAAATTTTTTTTTGTTTGTTTGATTTTGGTTTTTTGCCTTTTTTTTTTTTTGTTGCTGCTGTTGTTGGTTTTTTGGTTTGTTTTTTTTTATCAAGAGACTTTTTTTTCCCCCAGACATGAACACCCAAGGAGCTTATTTAAAATTAAGGGTCCTATTTTATTCAGCTTCTAGACTCCTTCTATCAGGCAATGAAATACGTTTTTGTTCTTATGAAAGTAGGTTTCAGATGCTTGTCAGAAAGACACTGGCACAGCTGCACCCTCCAGATGTGCCACAAGCCAGTTCTGAGTGCAGACAGCGAAGGGGTACTGTGCCATTTGGCTGGTGAAATAGAGAATTCTAGCAAAGAGCCTTTGGGAACAAGTACCAAGAAGCTTGGAAAGCAGATGAGGTAGAGTCAAACTGCGCACTACCATCTGTTCTAGCCCTGAGCTCCTTGCATTTGATAAGGGATGAATTTTCTTTCCTTGGAATGGCATTTTATTCTGTAGGATGTCTTCCCAAACTGTCTGTAAGACATTAAAAATTTATGGTATTAATCAACATATTGCTAATCTTATTGCCAAATTCTGCCAATCTTATTCCAAAAGACAATTAGCAAGAAAAGCTTGCTGATGTCAGCAGTTCTACTTCTCAGGTTGGACACCTCCCCAGCTGACCCCATCAGGCTCTAGCCCATGTAAGTGAAGAGCAGCACACCAAAGCCAGTAATCACCTTTAAAATAATTAAGCTAGAAGAGGCCACAAGATGCAGAATACTCACACAGTGCTGCTAGAGCTCCTGTTACCATTTTCATAGGGCAATGGACAGAAACATATTTTTAGAAAATAATTACCCATTAGCTGATGGTGTTATTTTGCTTTGAAGTGCAATTTTTAAGTAGATATAGCTTACTGTCCTCTGCCTCTGAAAATATACCATAATATGAGACACCTTCCACATTCAAAAGGCTTTTCTCTCTGTCCTCTCTCAAGGAGAATTAGGATGGCTGCAGCAAAGCTATGAGAAGGAACTGATCCTGTCATAGTATTTGGTTCCACAATTGTGTGATACTGTTTCCTGTACATCCACCAAAGCTTTTTAAGACAAGTATCTGAAGAATTTGCACTGGTGGCTTTATGCAGGAGGACTGTTTTGAGATCAAACATTTTTTAGACAAGGTGTTACTTAAAAAAAAAAATTAAAATTGCCTACATTAGTTGAGGACAAAACTGTATTAGAAAAAACCCCCAACCTTCCAAGCTGTGTTCTTTGTGTTCAGTACTAAACCAACATAATATACACACAGTGATGAAAATCAGGGATATTAGCCCAATTCGATCCTTTGTAGACTCAGAACCCCAAATGCTGAAAAAATATTTTCTATATGAAACGCCCATATGGGCACAGCTCTGCTGTTACTTCCTATTGTGCTGAGATACTGGTAATGGAAACTTTTACTACATCATGTTCTTCTGAGCGACTTCCCTAGCTGTGGTTTTCTGCTATTCCCCTGATAAAAGCATCAAAGTGGTGAGAGTTTAGCGAATATGTAAAACTCTCGCATGAATTTGACACAAGAGTTCTCAAAAGCAAAACTGTGCAGAATTGGAGACGCCCAAACGAGGTCATTTCTCGTCTGTTGTCACAGCAGGTGTTATTGTGATGTTCAATGTCTGCTTTGATTTAGTTCCGAAGAACGTTGACGGAATTAGCGAGCACAATGGGAAATACTGTGAAAACTCCAAGAGCATCTGAGGAAACAAACAACCCAAGCCAAATGGGTAAGCACTCATTTCATTCCTTTCAAGAGAAAAAGATGTTCACGATATATGATAGACTCAGCCATGTGTCTTTCCTCACCCGCCTGACAAGAGCAGGCAAGTGCGTGGCTGCTGTGGGAGAATGAGGGCATCCACCAGACAGGGCTTATTTTTAGCTACCTTCTAGCTCATTTTCCAAGAAGTACTTTAATTAAAACCCCCAAATGTTAAATGTATTATTTACTGCTGCTCCTTGAAAGATGCTCCTTCCAAATCAGAAAGCACTGAAATGCTACTTCAGAAACCAAAAAAGCTGTGTTTCAACATAATTGCATGTGATATTTATACAAATGTATTCTTGAAATTTGGTTTTCCTTCATTTAACATTAAAAATTTTAATGAAGTTATGCTTGCACTGACTGTCAGAAAATTGCATTAAAAGTGGCACACAGCCAATTTGCCATCAGGTTGTCCATAAAGGTTATAGAGGAATACAAGTTTCATAGGGCAGGCTGCCAGAGGAGGATATAGCACATCTGCCCTGTGCATCCACACACGAATAAATCAGGTTGCAAATCCCTCCCTGCCACCTCTGTAGGATGGTAGAGGTCATGCATTGGAGGGGTAAAGGCAGAGGGATTTGGTGATCTGCTACTGAAAACTGTGAGTGAGTGGGTGGAGAGTCAGAACAGCCTCAACTGCCATGATTCGCTAATACAGGCAGATGGGAAAAGAGCTGCAATAGATCACTCCCCAAAGGTGAAGAAGAGAAAGCAGTTTTGGTTTTTTCCTTTGGGTTTGGGGTGGGGTATTTTTTACCTGCCTTTTTTTTTTCAAGGGGGGGAGGCATTAATCAAAATTTTTAGGTTTTTCCATGAAAGATTTTCCAGTTGGGCTGCACATTATTATAAGGATAGAGAATCAGTCTGGTTTCCTTGTTGCTGCAAGGAAACTCATCCCTGCTTTCAGTAGGGTCAGGAACTAGCTGCGATTGGCAGCCTTGTAGCCCTAGGTCCTAATATAACAGAGACCAAATACTACTCAGCATATCACTACTTTTTTGTTCTTTATTTTTCTTTTTTTT
>VZRN01004509.1:513255-595181 GCA_013397935.1 Dasyornis broadbenti | reverse complement strand
TTTTTTTTTTTTTTTTTTTTGTGAAGAAGAGTGCCTTATGCTGATATTCCCAACACCCGATGACACAACTACCTCAAATGAGCACCAAAAGAAAGACATGCATTCACTTAGAGCCGTACCCTGCCGATGAGCTATGATCAAGTTTGTACTGCTCCTGCACATGCTAAAAGTGAGGATTTAGCAGGGCTAAAAACAACAGCATCCCTTCCTCTGATGGGAATAGAACATACCCCTAAAAGATAACTCAGCAAACACTGATAGCACAGCGATTACAAGGGGAAAATATTCATTTAGGAATTCAGGACTCAATCTACTTGCACTCTTCTACATGCCTAGCACATCTAGAAAAGTGCTTTGTTAATCCTACCTGACCTCCTGCTACCACCTGGGGAGAGAACAAGTCTCCTGTAGCAGCAGTGGCACCTGCCAAGGGCAGCAGGATATCTCAGACACTCTCACAGTTGAAATTGCACCAGATATCTATGTTTAAACATCCAAAGGCAGGGGTTTTGCCACAAAAATGATCAGAGTGATGGAACACTTCTCCTATAAGGAAAGGTTGGGAGAACTGGGGTTATTCAGCCTGGAGAAGAGAAGGCTCCAGGAAGACCTTATTGCAGTTTTCAATACTTAAAGGGGGCTTGAAAGAAAGTTGGGGATGGACTTCTTAGCAGGGCTTGTTGTAATACAGCAAAGGATAACGGTTTTAAAATAAGATAGACTAGATATAAGGAAGAAAATTTTTACAGTGAGGATGGTGCAATATCCATTCCTGGACCTAGGTTGTCTGGATTGGTAATGGATGCCCTATGTCTAGGAACTTTCAAGATCAGGTTGGATGGGTCTCTGAGCAACCTGATCTAGTTGCAGATATTCCTGCTCATTGCAAAGGGTTGGACTAGATAACCTGGAAAGGTCCTTTTCAACTCAGACTATTCTATGATTCTAGGATTTATCAGACGGTCTTAGACTGGATCAGACCAGCATCTTTAATAATGGCTTAGGTGTTATTAATGAAAGTTGGGAATACAAGCATCAGCATTGTCATCCAAATCCAAAGAAAAAATATTTCTGAAAATGAGCCTGGTACTAAAGCATATATTGGGGTTGATCCTCTGGATTTTGCTCTCTTTGCCTTCCTGAGCAGATCAAACTCCAAAACACATCACAAAACACAGATTTCCACCAAGCCAAGAACAGACTCGGTTTAACTGAGGTGGAGGAGCCAATCCATGGGCTTTCGTAGTCAAAACAGTTATTAGGTAAAGTAGGTTTGACACTGGCTCATTTCAGTGAGACTGAATAAAAAGAAAGACTGAAACAGAAGGGAAAGAATGAAAGGAAAAGTTTCCAACACAAAGGTTGAAGAAAGCAGATAATTGGAGCCTGCAGTCTTCATCTGCCATGCAAATGTGTTCATCAGACCCTCATGAGCCCCTTGTGCTGCCTGAAAACTGCACTGAAAGCAAAACCTTGTGCTTTCCTCACCACCAGTGATCAAGTCTTGGTCCTGAGAAAGGGAACAGTGTCTAAGCTGAATTTCCCAGTGAAGCATTTGGACCGCAAAGATGACTGCACCCCATCTGACAGCACATTGTGCAGGCATCCCTGGCACAACCGAGGGCCTGATGACAGAGTAGCCAGAGCAGCAAGGGGTCATCAGGGGTGGTGAGCCCACCCTCTCTCCTGTTCTTTGGGACACTGAACCAGGAGTTAATCCTTTTGGGTTGCACCTGCATAACTCTCAGTTCCCAAGCCGGCTGGTTTAAATCTAGATTGGGTACCAAAGTGTGACTCTGCAGCCACACCTTGTGGTGCTGCACAAAGAGTTTCCCAGATGCACATGAATGCTCTCCTTCACCCCCTCTGGTGCACACCAAGCCATAAAACAGAATTTCTGCTAGCCAGTAAAACTGGGTGATGTCTGGAGCTGAACTCCAAACAGCTTACTCCCACTCCAGACATGGACCATGCCAGTGCACAGCACAGCATCTTCTTGAGGGCGATGAGCTGGATCTGGGTGCTCTGCCTATGCGCTTCGTGCTCTCTAATAATGCTTCATAGTCCATTGCCAATAAATAACGTGAATCATACAATATTCAGTCTCACACTTTGCAAGACATGCAAAGGTGAAGACATCTAAAATTAGCATGTCTTTCACATTCATTTCCTACTCCTAAAAAACCACCCAGAATTAACACCTGATTCAGTGGAAATGATTGTGCTTCGATCTTTCCATTCTAACTTTTGAGTTGTTCCATTTCAGATGTAACCTACACTTGTACTGCGGAGGAGAGCTTGTGTTAGATAAATTCAGGCAAATCTTTCTTGTTTTACATCTTGAAAGTGTGGAGAGGTCATCAGATCAAATCTATTAGCTCACTGTGAAATTTAGGTGTGGAGAAAGAGTGTAATTGGTGTAGTTCCTGTTTCCAGGCTTTTGTGTTTGTAAGGAGCTAGTATGGGTTCTGTGAAATGTTGTAGAGTGTGGTGGAGTATTTTGCATGACCAAAAAACCCAGTGAGGTTTGACTTTAATACCAATCAAAATGAAGTGAAGAAGGAGGGGGTTCACTCCTTTCCTTACACTTTTATATAACTGTAAGTAGTTTAGGAGGTAATATTTGCATGGATGCGGAACACAACACTATGATAAATCCCTTCCTATTCAGAACTACTAATTGACATGTAAAATTGAAACAAAAATTAATGTAAATATGGAAGTGTAAGCAAAGTAACAAAGGTCTTGCTAGAGTAAGAGAAAAAGTCATGTACCCCATAGTGCGTAACGAAATGCAAATAACCAGTATGCAAGGAAGGAGAGCAGAAAGGCACTTGTTTTTCACTCTTTCGCTATGGAAGCAAAATATTTATAAATAAACAGCATAAATTTTTAAAAAAACATTGCTAAAGGCATTGTTCTTAAGCTAAAAAAGTTGTATTCCATGTAGAAGTGTTGTCTTACAAACTGCAATGAGAAATTAGGTGATGACACTTTATCCTTACTTTGCAGTTCTTAAAATGCACCTTCTGGCTTGTATTTCTCGTAGTCCTAGGAAAAGATTTTATTTTGTAAAAAAAGACTCAGCGCCAGTGCTTAGGTCTTATTAGCCTCAGGTACTAAGTAGTTTCATAAACAGGAATGCATCACTAGATTTTCTGTGTGGAACAACGAAGCCATCAAAGGCTTAGCACAGAATTTCTTCAGTGGGATTGATCTAAGTGTATAATAAGTTATATTAGACTAATCACAGTGGTTGGCTGTACTGGACTAGCCCTGTATACTGTGACACTGATCAACTAAGAAAACAATGGCAATACTAATAATAAACACACTGTCAAAATAGTCATAGAATGGTTTGGGTTGGAAGGGATCCTAAAATCGTCTAATTCCAATTCCACTGTCATGGGATTGGATGCAGGGATGTCATCCACTAGATCACGTTGCTCAGACCCCATCCAACCTGGCCTTGAACACTTCCAGGGGTGGGGCATGCACAGTTTCTCTGGGCAGCTTGTTATGTTTCTTTTCTGCATGTTTCCTTCAGCCTTCTATTGCTATTGCTATGAGTTGTTTTTAAGGCCCTAAAACACAGACTAAAACCAGAACTTGTTTCGGCATTCATTCAGGATGTTGCACCTAGGTTTCTTTAAAAAGCTGTCTTCCTTAAAGAGAAGTTGGCAAGGAATCTATACTAAATGAGAAAAAATTATGTCTAATTTCTTTCTCTCCTACCCTGAATTCTCCTACCATTTTTGCACATGTTGGGCTACACAGAGTGGGAAGTATGGAGATCAAACCAGCTCTGCAAATGTTCTGCTAGATGGTGCTCCGAAGGATCAGGGTGCTGATCCTGGTGGAGGCAGAGAGGAGCTTTGTTTCCCTGTGTGCCGGTGGAGGGTACTGTGATGTGCAGAGGGAAGGAATTGCTTTCAGGAAAAACTCTGGCACTGTACAGTACAATCCCTCCTTCCAGGACTTCTGTCAAAGCACTCAAGACACCCAGTATGACACATTTCTGAATCTCCCAGCTGTCAGCATTTACAGAGCACCACAGATTCTAGCAGGATGAGGAACACTTTATGTTTGATAGTGCCAGTCTTTTGATAAGTGCTCCATCCTTCAGAAACCCAGAAGACTCAGCATGGGTCCTACACAGAGTACAAGACCCAGAGTCATCCTAGCTGATGTGAAAAGCCTTCTCATCTCTTTGCTGACCTCAGCTCTGCAAATTGCCATTGTACAATGGTTTAATCTTAAACACCCATGTGCTTGTTTTCTTTCATTGGAGCTCAGGGCATTTTGGGCTACCTCTAGCACAGTTTCCGCAAGGGTGAGAACAAAGCGCAGTGGTTGTTCATGAAGCTCCTTTAAAAAGTGATGGAAAAGGACAATAATGGCCACACTCTCATTGACCTTGATCTGAACTAATCTCATACCTTTGAAAAGTATCAGTGATGGAACAATTCAACATGCCTCTTCCTTTTCTTAAATATAGTGCTACAACACTGTAGTTGGAGGCAATTAGGGACAGTGATATTAATCAAACTGGGTTACTTCCTAATACTATAAATACTTACTAATTTTTTTACTTTCAAACTGAATATGTCCTTTAAGTACTGTAATTACAAGAAAAAGCTGTCTAAATTTAGTTGCTTACAATTAACCACATGGCTTTTTTCATTTCTAGTATCCTCACATTCTTCTTATAAATCTATAGGTTCATCTTTAGCTTCTTATGTTTATTAAGTGACATTTCAGAGATTTTTTTTTTTTTCCCATTTGACCTACTACATAAAATCTATCATAGTTAATGAAAAATCCAGTTCTGTTCCAGAACTCTACCTTTGTTTTAAGTGACATTTTCTTTCTTCTTTAACAGGTCAGGAGAGTGACTTCCTTGCTGTTCTCTATGACTATCCTTCAGCAGACATAAGCCAACCTATATTTCATGTAGGGGAAAAACTACGTGTGCTATCAGAGTAAGTTGATCAATTCAAATTTTATTACACTTGAAGCAAAGCTCGGTTTTATGCACCTGTCCCAAAATGGATGCACTTCAGCAAAATTAACTGAGTTCAGAATTTTCAAGGAAGGATGCTCAGCCATAGGGTAGATTTCCATGTAGTTTTAGGATTTGGGATTACAGATTGTTCTTTGATCTTTAGATTTCTTTTAGGCTTCTCAAGCTGTATTCAGACTCTATTGCAAAATAAGATTCAGAACAGAACTCTGCTTTGAAAAATTATTATGAGAAAGTATTCCCCAAATGTTAGTGGAAAACAGGGTAAGAGCCAAAACAGTTTGAAACATATTAGAAAGGGAGATTGTTCCGCATTTCTTTATGTCAAGTGTGTCTATCATTTTCCCTCTCACCCTTTTTAATCTAACTCTATTATGATTAAGTCCTAGAATTTCATCCTGATTTAAGGCAAATCTAACAAAAATAAAATAAAAAGTCACTTTTTTCTTCTTATTTTTCTATTTTTTAATTGATTCTGCATTTTCTTAGTGGGGAAAAAAGAAGTCAGAGATTTCCCAGCCAGTTCCACTCAAAAAATTTAGAGCCCCAGAAGGAAGTAGGTTTAAGAGCACTAGTTCAGACTGACCTTAAGCATAGAGCAAATATTGCCAGACACAAGAATGAGCACACTTCCCGAAAAATGGAAGCCAGCAGCCCTGATATTCTTCTATGCACAACTTGTATCAGCACACAGTGACCTCCCGGAAGTTAATCGGCCCCACAGCCACTATTTGCGCTGCTCAAAATGAAATGAAAGATTTCATTTTTGCAGCTGGTGAAGCAGATGGATTCAACAGGAGATTGAAACATTAAGAGCAGAGAAATCCTCTGAGGGGTCCTAAACTAATTTTAAAAATTCTCAACCAGATACTCAAATGGCTGGAGGAGAGAAGTACTCAAGAGAAGTATCACAGATGACTGATGAATTCTCAGGCTCTTCTCCAGGCCACCAAGACCTGCAGTAGCCTTTGTCAGTCACAAGATACAGACCTTCATGGACCTTTGGTCTGACCCAGAATGGCTGCACTTATGTTTTGCTGACAAAGTGCTTTCCTGCCTTCCTGAACCCACAAGTCCCAAGACTCAGATAACACTACCAGATAAATTTTCTGCTGATGGAGAGCTCCCCTAAACCAGGGGAATTCTCTGGTAGCTGCTAGCGGCATAAACCTTGCTGCTGTTTGCAGAATATTCATGACATTGTACAACAACTGCTTTAGCTTGGAAATTCCAGCTTAAAGCCTCACTCTCAGCTTTCATCAGCTACAGGCCCTCACACCACCACATGACTGCCTATGCCCATATTAAAGGGAATTATATGTGTGGCATATCATGTGTATACATGTGCTGCAAAGTATAATCTACTGCAGGAACAGCTTCTAAAAGAACAGGCTTTTGCAGCAGAAGTTTTTGACATGTTTCTCTGTTGTGCAGTGATCAAGGGCTTCTCCTGATGGATAAATAAAAGCCAAAGCAAGCATCGAGAGGAACTTTCCTCTTCCTGTTTTGAATCATTAGCTTTCTCACTGAAGACAAGACAATCCAACGCTCTATGCAAACCACAGTGTCCTAATGAAGGACTTGTTCTGCCCCACTGGGGTATGTGCTGATGTCAGTAGGAATTGCTTGCCTAGGGCCTCTTCCTGCTCATAAGCTGTAATTCTTTTCCCCAAATCATTCAAAGAAGCAAAATACAGTAAAAAAGAAGAGTAGCACAGCATGACCAGAGCACAAGTGATGAGGAGTCACCAGAGAGGAGTCAGCATGAGCAGGCAGCTTTCACAACAGCAGCTTTTCAGCAGTCTACCAAAGTCATAATGTGTAGTCATGTGCAGTGAAGGTTGCAGGCAATCAGCCCCACCAATACTGCCAGGAACATGGCATATGGAACCCCCATAGGAGATACAACTCCTCACAGATATTTGTGACTGCTCTGGGTTGGCAGAATTAGATAAGCACCACTGGCTCGGTTTCTCACTCTCCACACTGGTCAGGCACCTTTCATTACCAGATGAACAACTGCATTTAGCTGGCAGTAGTCAAACCAAACTCCAAGATTCCCCCCAGTCTACACAATCTCTGTAGCTCCTGCCTTAGGAGAGATGTGCTACTTTGGGATTTTTAATCATCATAGGGATTTTTCAGGGTGAGTAATATTAAAGTTTGGACAGAGAGAGATGATGAGTCTCTCCATTTATTTCTTATTGCAACTCTTGTTTCTGTGCAAGAAAGTTCTGGGGGAAAAAAAGACCAAAATAACCTAAAATTCTTACAGATAATTGCATTTCAGCTGGAAAACCAAACTCAAACTTGTGGGGCCCTGAAATTTCCAGCTCTGAGCAGTAGATACTTCCCTTTTTCCCTTCAGGTCACATTCTGGACCATGTAACTCCTGGCATTTAACCTAAGTGATTTCAACTTAGATGTTTTGACAACACTGAGACTCTAATCTGCAGCCTGGACATTATTTTGGGAGCATTTATCTGAACATCCACAAAAACAGCATTCAAACACAAGACACTATTGCTTGGATTCAAACTCTTAAAGTGAAGCTGGAGAGAACTCATCAATCATCAGCATTCTTGCACTGTGACTAAAGCTCTGCAGTGTCCCTGTGAAAATTCTTGGTACCCTGTGCTTCTGGAGGGATTCAAGAGCCAAAGCCAGCAGTCAGTATCACAGCAATAACCTAAGATATATTGGGGAAAATACATATGTCTGTAGCTTCAGCTACAAGGTCTTTTTTTATTGGAGTCTGGTCTGAAGCTCATGGAAGATAAAGAAAAGAGCAAACCACGAACCAGGTTTTGTTGGACTGAAAGTTTGAAAGTTCCCAAGCAGACAGGCTCCATTACCCAGGAACTTCTACCCTGATGTTACAGGGCTGTCCAGACACAACACACTCAGCTGTAAACCGAATATCTTGGACACCAGTACAAGTCTAGCTGTGGGAAGGCAGAGCACAGCATGGTTTAACCGCTGAGTATTTACCCTTCTTCTTTCAACTACAGAAGAATATTTTATTACTTACGTAATTTAAATGGAACAAATGTAGCTTATTTCTGTGTCCAAATTTAATTTTCTAGTAGGTTTAGAAATGGAACTACTCTAAATGAAACCAAATTGGGTCCCTTTAAGAATACATAGTTACAGGAGCACACACAGAAGGTTGCAGGCTAATCTTTATGTCCTCACTAATTTCCAAAATGATGAGAAGCTCTGAAAATAAACATCTGAAAATATGTCTTCTCTTGCTTTCACACAGTGAAGGAGGCTGGTGGAGAGTCCATTCCCTTACAACGGGTCGAGAAAATTATATTCCAGGAAAATATGTAGCAAAGGTTTATCATGGGTAAGTAAATACATTTCCCATAGCCTTTCAACACTGCATTTTTACATTCTCTTCTGATTACTCAGAGTTGTAATCCAAACAATGCCATTAGTGATTTGACAGAAAATTTATTTATTGACAGTCTAAAATAGCTCTTTTGAAAACTGAGAACATCAAATACACATATAAATTTAGACTAAATGAAAAGGAAAATCCTTCTTTTAAGTACTGGAAAGAGCCAAAACCACCTCAAATGGCATATAAGATATTTAATATATTTCTGTTGCATGGACAGATCTCTAACTTTAAGATATTGATAAAGAAAGCCTATATTTAATATTTACATAGAGTAAAATTTAAGCTAGGTTTGTTCATGAAAAACAGGCCAAAAAGAATAAATAGAAACACTAATTAGTCATTCAAGAATGTAAACTTTCTCACTGGAAAAACTAAAGAAATTTCAGACATTTCTTGTTGCCATAGACACCACTCAGGGAAAAAAAAAAAAACATTAAAGCACATACTTCAAAGTTTTCTGGCAAATGTTTTAATACCTGTTTAACTTTAAGGATATGAACTGTGAATGTCACTGTGAATTATGCAAGTGCTTAAATTTTAACATGCTTTTACATCCTCCTGAAACAGAGAGGCTTTCCCAAGACAGGGCACAGGTGAGGGGTAATTGAAGCTACTGTCTGAAGCTTCTTGACAGCAGACTGGATCAAACACATGAGAACAGCTTTAAAATAAAATGTCAGTAACTCTAGACTAGCTCAGCAAGCCCAGTTGCATCGTTAGACACTGGCTGTGGCAAAACACACCAGTGTACCAAGTTATGGGGAAAATTTTTAGGACTAATTCCACTTTCCCTTATCCACAAAGCTCATTAACTTAGATGGTTGGACTTTTTCCTAGAAGAAGCAAAATAATTGTAACTTATTTGGGGTTTATTTATGATACAATTTTGGGTTAACAAAAGTTGTTTAAATGAAAAAGAAATATTTAACTAATGCCACAGAAGTCATCAATACACAACATGGATCTGTCCCCAGCAATTCAGATCAAGGCAGCTCAAAAAGTTTTGTTTTCCCTAATAAGTTCAAAACTTATTACTCTTCTCTTAACCTCACAAAGGTTAACGAGACTCAAAACCAGCAAAATTTTCTCCGTAAACTGGAGAAATATGCCTGAACATAGTTGAGAGAATAACTACAGAAAGCCACAGTGTTATTTTTGCAGTCACTTTTCCTGGCTAATGCAGCACTTTCACAGCCACATGCTGCTCTCTGTTTCACTGGTGTCCAAATTTCAGAATTTGTTTTTTCCTGCTTCACAGCTGGTTATTTGAAGGGCTGGGAAGAGAAAAAGCAGAGGAACTTCTACAGCTACCCAACACCAAGGTCGGCTCCTTCATGATCAGAGAGAGTGAAACTAGAAAAGGTGAGACAATACAGATTTCCTCTCTCTTGATCTCAGGCATTAACAGTTTTACAGCTCTTTAATAAACTCCCTGTCCTGCTTCACATGGATCAGCCCAAAGCCAGAAAAGGTATATAATGGGAAGGTGAAGGCACCCAGTGCAGTGTGCCAGCCCTCACCAGTCACCTACTGGAAATAGGGTGATTGATGGCCATGGAAAGTTCCACGGGCATCAGCACAAACAAGACACAGTTGTTTAAACACTATTATTTACTTTGGTCGCATGCAAACCTTATGAGGCAGTGGGATTTTCAATGAAGGAAAAGTCACAGCTTTGCCTTGGTCCACAAAAGGTTGATTCAAGAAGCTGTAAAAGGCACACCTGGTAGTGGGGGTGGCTGATAAGTGTGTTTCCTGCATAAACAGGGGGAGTCTTCTATTTACTTTTAAAAAATGACAGACCTTCAATTTTGTTTTCTTTCTTTTGCTACATGGGAATTATACTGTACCAACTTTATACTTTTTTTTTCTTCAATGGGGACATAAAACCAGCATCTTAGAATATCCTGAGTTGGAAGGGACTCATCAGGATCATTAAGTCCAATGCCTGGCCCTGCACAGGTACCCCAATAATCCCACCGTGTGCCTGAGACCATTGTCCAAACGCTTCTTTAACTTTGTTAGAATTGGTACTGTTACCACTTCTCTGTGGAGCCTGTTCTGGTGCCCAACCACCCTCTGACTGATAAACCTTTTTCTGATACCCAACCTAAACCTCCCTGGACACAGTTACAGGCCATTCCCTTGGGTCCTGTCGCTGGTCACCAGAGACAAGAGACCAGTGCCTGCCCCTCCACTTCCCCTCATGAGGAAATTGAATTCAGCTATGAAGTCTCCCCTCAGTCTCCTCATCTCCAGGCTGAACAAATNGGTCCTGTCGCTGGTCACCAGAGACAAGAGACCAGTGTCTGCTCCCTCCACTTCCCCTCATGAGGAAATTGAATTCAGCTATGAAGTCTCCCCTCAGTCTCCTCATCTCCAGGCTGAACAAATCTACCATGTACAATGTGCTGTCTTCCTTTTCTGAAGCACCAGAACACATCTTAATAGCATAATACTACAGATAAAAGGGAATAATAGATCATCTATTCTGACCTCTTGCATACCACAGGCCAATTAATTTCTTAATATCTATATTAAATTCAAAGAAATTTATGATTAGCATTCAGTCCTTGCCAATAAGTGCTGCAAAACAGTTTTAAACGAAGAAACAGAAAAATCCAAGTGGCCATCTCCTGCCATGACTGCATTATCAAATCTCAGCTACTGCATTACTCGAATCTGACTAAATCAGAATACCAGCCTGTGAGCCTGATCTCCCTACTTATGCAAGGCAAACAACTTCTGTGAAGGCCTGTTTTCTTTCCTCCATTTCAAAAGATCCCATATCAGCAAAAATAAAGGAAAAGCACACCAGAAATATAAATTCACCCAAAATCTCAGGCCATGTTGTACCCTTTATTATACTTATGTATATATATAAAGTATACCATGTAAGTATGAATTAGGATGACCACTCAGGTTTTTTCAGCTCTTTCTGAGATGTTTTGGGTAATGGATCCACATCTTTCAGATACTCTGGTTGTGGTCACTGTTACTCATTCAGAATTGCAGTCCTACTTTGGAATAATTAGTTCTTCTCTCTCTCCAGGGTTATATTCCTTGTCAGTGAGGCACAGGCAAGTGAAACATTACAGGATCTTCCGCCTTCCAAATAACTGGTATTACATCTCTCCACGGCAAACCTTTCAGTGCCTTGAAGACCTTGTCAATCACTACTCAGGTAAAAATAAGTGCAGAACAAACATATTTTCCACTGGCAACTGTGAAACTATCTATTAAAGATCCAGAACAAGAAGTTTTGCCTATGTACAAGACTTGCAAATACTGCCACAGAACAAGCAATGGAAAAAGTTTTGGCTTGTATCTTTACTTTTCATCCTAAATAAAATATGCTGCCCTTAACAGTACAACTGAAATTAATACAAGAACTCAGCTCAATAAAGCCAGATAGGCTCTGCCTGTATTGATACAGGATACTGTATGGCCATGTCAATAACACTATTTGGGCCAAACACTAATGTCTAGTGCTTCCCTAGAGAACTTCCAACTGCAGTTTGGAGGTCAGCAAGGTCAGG
Organism: Dasyornis broadbenti; assembly: GCA_013397935.1. Classification (NCBI taxonomy): domain Eukaryota; kingdom Metazoa; phylum Chordata; class Aves; order Passeriformes; family Dasyornithidae; genus Dasyornis; species Dasyornis broadbenti. Next base: position 583,210 of record VZRN01004509.1, on the reverse strand, counting down.
GATGCCCAGCCCCTCTCAGAGCACACGTAAAGTCAAAGTGCGAGCATACAAAAATGTTCAGCTGTACAGCAGCCATGTACCCATAGTTCTGGGTTCCAGAGGCAGAGTTCAACTCCTGGCTCACTCTGTTTGCCAACATGAACATGTCTGCCGTCATTTATTTGCCATACAGACAGGCAGAGAGCATCAGAGCATGCAACACCAAGTTCTCTAAGCACATTTCTCTTAAGAACCATTACAGCACACAACCTTACATGCAGCAGAAAATTTTCAGAAATGTTGCAAACTTCTTCCCTATCACTTTAGAAGAAGAATGTGGCTAAAATTTATCAGCAGAACTTATATCAAGGGGCTCACACTGGTAGCTCAATTGCAGATTCCACTGTCACTGTTACTAATATCAGTCCAGTGGATGACACTTTTTTCAATGACAGTTTTCCAGATTTATGAAAATTTAACCTGTGCCAGAGAGGTAACTTAATGACACAATTAAGTGGCTGCAGTTACCATGCATCATAATGAGAACATTCTAAAATGAGGAAGGAAATTGCAAAAAACTAATTGCCTAAAAGTTACAAGAGAACAATAGGTTCTGTGCTTTAACTAGCAATGGGTACTCTGTTATTTCAAAAGTGTGAAGTTACCATATCTGAGTATTTCATATATAAAAGAAAAAGTGAGCTGGCCAAAAACTACACTGATGAACTGAGGAGAAAAGTAATACTCACATTCAAAACAAGCAAATGAAAATGTCAAGTGCAGTGATATAAAGAGAGGAGTAAGAAACTGGACAGGAGATCTAGATATAGATATTTACATGTTAGCTAGTTGACACCTTTCATCATTTAGAAAGAAGCAAACAACTGAAGCCTAAAATCTGGGATTAAGTAGAACCCAAAACTTGTAAAAATTAACATTTTTACTTGAGTTGTAGGTGTAAGAGGAGACATAGATTAGTTCTCCTCCTTCCCCCACCATTAGAAGATACAGAATCTCACCCTGAAATAAGACTCAGATATGTAGAACACCAGCATTCAGCCATGATGTTCTCTACTTTGACAGAAGAATATCTGTAATTTTCTAGTGGACCATGAAGAGGGTAGATAGCACAAATATCCATGAAAGTAACATGTGAACCTCAACTAACTCCATGGCCATATTCCACAACAGAACAGGTGCACACACCGTCCAGTCTGATCTTTTGTACACTCTGAGTGTGTGGCTGAGACAATGGGCGGCAAAAGCAGAACTCACTGAGGGCTCAGAAAACCTGGTTTAAGTTTCTGCTCTGTCACAAACTTCCTTCTAGTTTTGAGCAAGTCATTTTGTCTTTCTGTGTCTCAAGTTCCTCACTTGTACTGTATGAAATATACCCAGTGAAAAATTAAAAGGCAAAGACATGAAGGAAGGAAAAAATTAAGCCTGTATTACTGTGTCCTTGCTGAGAACACACAATTTATTGACTGCTACTACTGATCCAAAATTGTTTATTTGAGCATGCACCAGAGAATGAAAACAGTAAGCAAAGATTAACTGTCTGTGTATTCATTTCCCCATTCAGAAGTTGCTGACGGTCTCTGCTGTGTCCTTACAACACCTTGTCTTACCCAGTGCACTAACAACAACACCATGACGAATCCAGTTCCTCCTGTGGTGATGCGGAACAAAAATTTCAACTGGAGAAACATTCACAGGTACCACACACAACACAGGCTGCCAGAAAAAACAGGGGTGTGTTCCAGCCTTGTAGATACTTGTACTTGCAACGCAAAAGACATAGCTATTTATTTGCTTCTCCTGAAATCAGTTTTAAAGCTTGGATAATCTTCTGACATCAAGCTAACCCATGAAAACTGGGTGCTCAGCTCAATCTAGGTTTAATTTTGAAAGAAAGTATATCTAGCATTCAACCATTTCTCCTATCCAGCTACACATAGATGCAATCCCTTTGGGACTCCTGAGTCCTTTCACCTGGCAGGAATAAAAGCCAGGTCACAAAGCCCCATGAGATCCACCCCTGCTGATCATCCCCACGGATGTGCAGTGGCTCACAGGTGAGCCCTGGCATGCAGAAGTGGCTCCTGCTTGTTCACACACCCAGGAAGCAGCACAGATGTAATGAACGCATTATCCCAGAATAAACTTTTCTTGTTGTGTCTCTCTCAACACACAGCCCAATTCATGAGATTTCTAATATCACAACTGCCACAAGAGAAAGTAGGTCAGGTTTCAGGAGCTGGGGAAACAACCACCCTCAGAAACAAAAGCACCTTTTACTTGTGAAGTGTAAATTTTCCTCCACTACTCTTCCTTCACAAAACATTCATGTGCTTATGAAGGCAAGAAAATTTTGTGCAGTATTGAGGTCATTTTTCCTGATTAAGAAGAGAATATAAATGACACTTCCTTTTTAAGTGCCAAAAAATATTTAGACATTACTGTTGTGCTGGTTTTTTGAGAAATTCTAAGTGATAGAAATGCTCAGTGATTTATGAGGCAGGAATGTTTTTATACAACAAAAATAACATCATAAGTTTAACAACTGTTAATATTATCCCAAGAGGTTCAGTCCAAGTAAATGAAATGGTAACAAAATTTTGTTCTTTTAAAGGCTGGAGGTGACTGAAGATACCAAGAGCACCCTGGCAGCAATGGATGACTCTTGCCTCAGCTATGGCCTGAGGGAAAGCATCGCTTCCTACCTCTCCCTGACAGAGGATGACAATGCTTCTTTTGCAAGTGCCAGAAAGAAGAAATCTCAATCTCTCATATACACAGGCAGCAAACGTAAGAGTGTCCTTCACTTGCCACCTACATACTATGAAGACTAACTACAAGACAAATAGGAAAAAAAATATAAACTGACGAGTTAGAAGAGAAACCAGAGCATCCTGTTGTCCTGCAGTCTTCCAACAGCTGAGAAATACAACCAGCCCAGCTGGTGACCAAACCCCAGCAGTGCTTTTGCATTTCTTCTTTTAAATGTTAACCAGAGACCTTCTCAAGGGTGCTGTCTCAGCCATGGCATATGCTGGCAATGTCCCCAGTGCACCTGAAATTAGAAGAGGCTCACAAGCAGGATAAATTGAGACAGACTCTAAGTCAAAAGCCAAGTGGTGCAGGGGACCCTTCAGCAGGGGCAATGCCCAGCATTGCACAGAGGTGACTGCATAGGGAAGGAGTAACTACAGACAATAAGTTAATTTAAGTCTTTCTCTGGTATTCTCCACAAGGCTGAAAACTTTCTTTACAGAACCTACCTACAGTGAAAAAAGCAGCCTTTTTCTTCTCAAGACAGAATTATCCATTGTCACTGAGAATGGGTCAGAAACCTGCCAATAACTCCAAGAAAGTATCTAACATCTGGCATTCAAGAAAAACCTGATTATAGAGACTCCATACTTACCTATCAGGAGAAAAAATAAAAATCACTGACTTTACAAGTATTATTTAATTAATCTGCTGGCAATGGCCTGCAGTGTCATAAAGTAATCACAAAATTAAGAACAGGCTTAATTCACTGAGGAAAGCAGTTCCTGGTTAACCCTGAGATGGGAGTTCAGGCATAGCCAAACATTTAACACAGTTGCTCATAGTAAAGCAGATAAAACAGAGAACAAAGGGGGGGTTAAGTGAAAAGTAAAATGTGATAATATTGTGCCTAACTGCAAAGGTTGGGTTGCAAAGGTGTGACCTTTTATGTGTACAGGAAGATATTTTACCTTCAACTTCTGAAGTCAGCCACATATTTATGTATAATATTTATATTAATAGCAGCTTTTAAAATAATTAAACTAAGAGAACAAATCAGTAACGGTGGATGTTAGAGATTTTTTTCCTAATTTCTTGTCTGAAGAGAGTTATGTCAAATAGTGATTACACTTTCCATCAAACCACTTAAGGATTAGAGGGTTTTCTGAAATTTCATTAATTTTTTTTTACATGTATGTACCCTTTTTTAAGTGATAAAAGATCAAGTAGCATTTTCCTTTGTACCTGCCTTGTGAATGTTTTCTAAACCAAGGAATCACATATGAGGGTGTAAAATGCTGCAACCTATGTTCTCGAGCTGAGATAGTTTCAATCCAATTTTCTCTTGTGCCTTTTCGCACAGATTTGAATAATGAAGGTTTGGAGAAATAGAGAATTGGAGAAGTTATATATAAATATATTTCACTTGTGAAAGATATTTAAACAACTCTTAAGACAAATCTATGTCCTCTTTATATCTTGTATTAGGTCATTTGCAGTAGCAAGAAAGGTTCAGAGATCAAAATATTTCACAGCCTATTTAAAGATATTTGAGAACTTAAAGGATGAATGTAACTTGGCCGGTAAACATTGAACTCCAAAAAGCAAAAGAAACTCAGGAACTCTAGGCATTTGTATAATCTAATTACTGTTACTGATCATTAATATGTTATGGTGACTGCATTTTATCCATGAAATGTATATGGGGAGCATTACAGATTTCTAAGTCATGACTTGTATTTATTCATTAAAATAATATTCAGTAGTTACTTTGTGTTGCTTTTAGAAAACGGAAAACCTGGTGAGCACTTTCACAAGCACCCAGTCTTGCAATGCCAGTGCCACAAGGTGTCTTTGATGGAAGGTGACAAAAGAATCCCAGAGCCCACACAATCAGCAGCACTTGGACACACTCTGTGAGAAGGGGATAAGACATGTTCTGATGTGACAGGTTCAACTGTCACCGACCAGTTCAGCTTAGAAAGAACCTCCAGACATCCTCTGGCCCAACCCCCCTGTTCCAGCAGGGCCACCTTGAGCCATTTGTCCAGGGCCATGTCCAGATGGCTTTGGAATATCTCCAGGAATGGAGACTCCACAACTTCCCTGGGTGACCTGTGCAGACACCTGGTCACCCTCACAGTAATGACATGAGAAAGTGACAAAAACTAATTAATGTGTCATAGGAATGGCTGGATTTCACAGATGGTTATGGGGAAATTCTGTGAGGTCTGGCCATTTTTACAATCAACTGAAAGACTGAATTGGGGACCTTCCCCAGGTGATTTTATACAAATCTAACACTACTTACCTGAAATGGTATCAGAAATACAAAATTTGGATAGGGATGTAGCAAAATTAGGATCACTGGAAAAAAGGTAGTGAGAGGTGGTTGGTTGGTTTGTTTGAGAGGAATGGGACTGGTAAAGGGGGGAAAAAAGGAGATGGGAAAAGAGGGAAGAAAGGGGATCTAAAGAATAATCACCAGGATCAGGGATATTTAGCATCCATGTCAGACAGCCCTGCACCTGACTGCAGCAGTTCCAGAAGGGCAATAAACTCTCTCTTTCTAGTCTGATCTGCTTCCATGGCCAGGAGGGATCTGGTGTCTTCCCTTGCACTGTGTGGAAGAAGGCTGAGAATTCTCCTTCTGACACCCACCAGGAATGCCTGGAGAGGACACCTAGCACAGCTGCCCTCTGCAGCCACCTGTGATTCATTGATCCACTCTTCTACATCAAAATTGCACTGATAAAGAAATCAATTAATCAAAGGATGAAGTCAAATGCCAGGTTAATGCTCTTACACCACTTAAAACGACCATAACCGCTGATCACTTATTTCTAATAATACTACCAAAAGATGAAATAAATTTTAAAAAGTCCCCATGATAGCTTTCCACTTATTTTGTACAATCTGTTTTCGGATTTGTTCCAAACAAAACCTATTATAGGACAAACACAGGAAGTTCAAAAACATTTTGCTATTTCAGGTGCACATTTTCTAGTAAAGAAAGTTTCATACACTACTGCTCTCTGCATGCTCAGGAGCAGTATGGTTTCATCATGCATAACAAAGACAGAAACAAGGAGCACAAAGCTGACTTTTGCAGAAGAGCTGTATTGCTTCATGAGATTTTCCTTCAGGAAAGCTATATCTGGTATATATTCTCAGTTTCATTATTCTTAGTCTCTGTGCACCTCCTTGTTTACAGTAAAATGAAAAGTACTTAATGATTTTGGTGCCCTAGAACAAAAGCAAGACACAACCCTTTACAGGGGATGTAAGTAAGAAATCTAAGTAAACCAACTTTGGCATCACTTTAAAAAAAAAAAGAAAAAGAAAAAAGGAGATCAAGTATATTTTTGAGCTACAAGTTACTGCTATTGTTGCTTGCTTTTTATTTTGTCAGTATATTTCACAAGAAAACGAAATCCACTCTGATGCTGTCAGGATAAATAATTAACACTACTCTGAAATCTGAAATTAACACTACTATGCACTCAGTGGAGATCCTGCTTTTGCCAAGACAGTGGTCTGCACAGTCCCAGAAAGAAAATTGTTATAAACACTAAAAAAGTGAGAAGAATTGGTGCACCGGCCTGCTTATTGCACTTACCACTGTTTTTCCATTATTCAGTGCTCTCTGCTGTAGGAGAAAAAATGAGTTTAAACTTTATGTAATAAAATAAAAGATGTAATGTGGAACTACTCTCTAGAAGCAATAATAAGCAAAGAGGTCCTTGCATTTCCCTTCCATAAGTGGGTCAGCTGTTAAACTGCACTGTGTCCTGCCACAGCTTTCACAAGGTCCCTTTCTCAGCCATGCCAGTAAAGGGTTTGTGACTTCAAAGCAGGATGAAACTGAGAGAAAAGTACTCTGGGTCTTCTAGAAAATTAACTTCTACACCAAGAGCTGACTAAAAATCTAGGAATTGTGTGAGGAATTATCTGAGAATTACACAAAAAACCCAATTAATGAGCAGCAATTTCCAAAAACTTCCCTTGTTTTCTCCACTAGAGCGATGCAATTAAAATAAACTTATTGAGCCATGGGGATGCAAAAGCAAGTTATGTTTCCTGAAGCAAGGGCACAGTGAAGAAAAATTAAGTACTGTATTAAGATGTCATTATTTCCAAGGCAAGATTTGATTTAATTGGGTCCTCAGCTTCCTGAACCAAGAATTCCATCCCACTTCTCACTGTTCCAAGGCAACACTGTGAACAGAGATCATTTATTCCAAGTACCATCTCTGCTGGATGCATAAACTTCCTCTGATGATTAGGCCTCATTTCAGAGCACACTGAGCTTATCTGAGGCTGTGAAGATAAATGGCAGTATTGATGTTGACAAAACTGATCTCAGAGTCCTGAGATTGAACACAGGAAAGGCTGTAAGAATATGGATCACTTGGAGTGACTGAGAAAATGGTCTAAGCTGACAGGAAACAAACCCATCTGTAAATCAGTTTTTACTCTCTGAAACTGGTTTTTCTTTTAAATGAAATCTGTCATAAGATCCGATAAAAAGACTGGATACTTTAACATGTGGGAGTTTGGCTCATCAGTTTCCGAGTCTAAAAGCTGCTGACCAACAACCGTATTTATGGAATGGAAACTAAGCTGTTGTACCTGCAGGTTATGAAACGAGGTTATTTATGTAATACACTAAAAACCACAGTGACGAAAACTAGGTTCTTACTATGAGTAAATCAAACACCGAAGCGCATCTCTTGTACATCCTGGTAAAGCATTCAGCTCCCGGAGAAAACAGTCACAGGTGAGATGAAAAATAACTACAGCAATAACAGCCCTGTCAGTGCTGTCAAGGTATGGACAAAATAAAACCAACACCCACACACTGCAACATCCTCATCTCTGTAACAACATCCTTTCACAATGCAGGTGAAGCTGAAGCAGGATTGGAACTTACCATCAACAACATCCTCTGGAAAAAGTCTGTCTCCGCTGTGTCTGTGAGCAGGTGGATGCTGGTGACATCTGCTCCGCCGCGGTCGGCTCCCAGAGAAACACTGCTGGGATCTCCCCCAAAGCTGCCAATGTTCTGCTGCACCCACCTCAAAGCTGCCAGCTGATCCCAAAGGCCAGCATTTCCACTTGCCTCTGCAGAACCTGGGGTAGAAAACAAAACTGGGTTGAAAAGTAAAACTATAAATATTTGAAGTTCTGACTAAATGTTAGAATTTTAGCAGCTCTCGCAGCTGAAGCTTGGCAAAACTGATACCAGAGTTTAAAAGCCTGAAGAGGTCCCTTCCAAGGTCATCACTTCACAGACTGAGTCCATATCAGATTTTACCCCTCCACAGGGCAGCTCTGGAGGTGCCTCTTTGTCTGCCTAGAGGATAGAAAAATAACACTCGAACTTCTAAGCTTCATTACTACACATCATGGCAGGAGACTTGAATCCAGGCTCAAGTATCCATAAATTTAGCCATAATATTATTTTTCTACATAAATAGCTCAATCTTAAAATTAATTAAAAGCAAATAAAAATATCTGTGTGTTTGTCAAGTTGTCGAGTGGAAGGGACCCATAAGAACCATCGACTGTTTCCCTGGAGTACACGATTGTATGCGTCCTTCCTACATCCCTTTTGCACTTGCCCTGCCTGACCAATCATTATAAATCACATCTTGAATTTCTTTGCACTCTTCCAGATATTTTAAAATATATAATATTTCTGTCTTTATCCTTTGAGATTGTCCTATGTCTATCTGATAGAAATCGGACATATCTATATATTCATACTTTTGTTAATATGAAAACAAACAAATAATTAACCATGTGCTTCTCATGCCTAAGTATGACCACTTTCATTTCAACACCAACAAGGGGTAATCTGATACTTTAATTAATAAGAAACTATTGCTGAGAGCACCTAATGATGCAACCTGTAGGTAAACTTGATTTTATGTCAATAAAAGCAGAAATAAGTAATTCCTCCATGGTCTGTAAAAAAGTAATAGAAAATGATTATTCACTGTCTACTTCTTTTTAATCCACAATGAGCCATTCATTTTAAAAGTTTTAAAAATCTTCACATTTAAAACTTGGAAAAAAACAAAAACCCACAGAATAAAACAGAAAAGCCGTGAATAGAAAAACAGTTGAACTATTTGTTTCTTCCATTGCCAAGACCAAATAGCACAAGTTTAAAATAAGGGTAGGTTCAGAAGTTAGGGAAACAAAATTAACAGAGAGTGGAATAAAAAGCTGATGCTTCACGGACAGGTCTTGGGCAAAGAGCAAATAAAGTGTACATCCTTTACACTGCTGTAATGAATTACTGAGGTATCAAACACTTTACACAGTAGAATAAACAGAGAGGAGAACAGATTACTGGTAACCTTGCAGGGTTTAGAGATGCCTACACTGCAATACCCATTGTTATGAGCACCCTTTCAGCAGGGCAGCCAAAAAACTGAATGGCTCAAAAAACTATTACCTATAGCCATTGTTTCAGATCAGTCTAAGCTACAGCAGTGAAGCAATGGAGGAAAAGCTTTCCCTGATTAGTTTTCTGGTTTTGTGGTTGGTTTTTTGGTTTTTTTCAGTTTGTTCTGCATACAATGACCAGTTCCTAGAGTTCTCAATCCAGCAATAAACAAACTCTTTAAAAAGGAAATCTCATTTTAAGGGCTTGCTCCATCCGTTTTGAGACCACTTCAAAGGAAGTGAACTCAGAATCATTCAGGTTGGAAGAGACCCTTAAGACCATTGAGCCCAAATGTTAACTCAGCACTGCCAAGTCCACCACTAAATCATGTCCCCAAGTGCCATATCCAATGTTTTTAAATATTTCCAGGGATGGTGACTCCACCACTGCCCTGGGCAGCCTGTTCCAGTGCTTTGCAATCCCTTTGGTGAAGAAATTTTTATGTGTAGATCCATGTAAATGTTTTAGCCACACAATCTGCCTTGCTACCAGTATAGTAAACAAAAAGATCTAAGAAGGAAATATAACCAGTTCCTTCTGCTCTGGCAAAACCCACAACTGGGTTGTGAAATGTACTACTCTGGGGAACAGATGCATGCATGAACATTCATAGGAGTTAGACTGAAAGAGACATGTCCGCCAGGAACCCTTTCCACTGCCTTTTTGTAGGAAAAGATCACGTTCCCGAGGACCACAGGAAACTGGAAAGAAACCAGAGTCCTTGTGTGCTTCCTTCTTTTATTACTAAACAGGAGAAGAACAATAGTGCTAAATTAAAGCATTAAAATCATTCTAGTTTATATGACTTCATGGAATCTTAGAATAAAACCTAAAACCACGACTGTCTTCTCCGTATTCTTGCCATCCATATCACTGGCAAGTCACTTTAATTTTTCTGTACACAAAGCAAGAGGTGAAAGCACTAATAAGAATGTGCATCACTTTTTGCCACATTAATGGGTGACAGCAACTTAAACATCTTTAATACTTTTATACTTAGAAGAAAAGAAGCTCTTTCACTTTGTGCAAAAGCCCTGCCATTGAGAGACCAGAACAACTGTAGAACTAACAAAAACTTCATCCAAACAAAAAGAAGTCTTTTGTTTTCACTACCCTTCAATTCCCTAAAAATCCATTTAACTCCTTCTTTTCTAGTTTTGCAAGTTATAGCAAGTTAACTTGAGAGGATTCAGCACTTTGCTTAGTTGGACAATTAAATTGACATTACTAACAAGTTCATCACTTTTATTTCTAACTGTAGGGCCTTCTAACAATTCTGCTGCTAATGTTCCCACAGTCCAAAGTGTGAACTCCTGCCCCTTTGAACTCAATGGCAAAAGTTCCAAAGGCCCAGGTGTGAGAGACTGGAATATTAATGGTTAATGACTTAAATAATCACCCATTTGTTGTCACAGCACCAAGCCTGACAGGGTTCAAGGTGTGTTTGGACAGCACTCTTAGGCACATAGTGAGATTCTTGGGCTGCCCTGTGCAGGACCAGGAGCTGGACTTCAATGATTCTTGCGAATCCCTTTCAATTCAAGATATTTTATGATTCTAGGACTGTACAATTTTCCCAAATACACAGCAAGGACTTCCCAAAGGGGAAGAGGCCAGGAAAAATGCAGTTTTCCTTGGCCACAGCTCTACAGTACAGAGGAGCAGGAGAAGGTCCCCAAAAAGTCCCTGCATGTAATGAACCATCTCTCTCTGCAGGAATGCCAACCGCATACACCACACCCATGCACTGACATTTTGGGACATGCAGGCAGAACCCTGTGAAAAAGAGACCGATTAATTTTTCTGATCCCTAAATTATGGACAATAATGTAAATACTGCTACATCATATTCAGCTCAGCCAGCAGTTTCCACTTAGGAAGAAACCTAGGTGAGATTCACAGGGCTGAAGGAGGGTGGTGGGTAAGGTGTGGGCAGTGCTGCGTCGTGGAAGCTCCCATGGCACATATCCACACTGCATTTGGCTCTAGACAAAATGAAATGATGGTATCACTTTCATAAACATTGGGTTTGCACTGAGGAAAACAGTGACTTTTTTCCCTCAGATACACCTATTACCAACTTCTTATCTAAACGAAAAATGAGCATTTTGTGCCATCTCTCTATTTACAGACTGAAAGACAGGCTTTGCTGGAAGTGAGCTTAGAACAAAACAGTAAACAAAGAAGGGAAACAATACTCAGCAACTGCATCTACAACCCCAAACTAGGCAAAATTCACCCAACACCACCAGCAGTGAACACTCAAAAGAATCATGAGGCAATGTAGGTCAGATATTTGCAAACATGGCAAATATGACCTCCTAAGGGTTATAAATGTATTAAAGTGCCAACTAAACAGAACAAGGGTTGCCACCAGACTGAAAGAGACAGAGTTGCTCTTGCAATTGTTGCATTTTCTTTCCATGGCTTTCTACCTTAAGTTGCCCTGCCCCAGGCAGAAGTGAAAGACAGTAGAAAGAAAAGTGTTCCGTATTTGCTTAAACAGATAACTCTAATAAAAGGCAAAATGAAAAAAAAAAACCAAACCAATATCCAAGACCAGATGGCACAACCAAAAATGTTTGGGAGACTGAACATGTTTTCATGTGTACATACCACTTTATACAAGACAAAATTCTGTTTGTAATGGGAATTTGCATTGTTTTCAATACCAATTGGTATTAGCTGGCAAGAGGAGAATAAAAGCATCCTCTGCACTGGTGCAAATTCCCTCCCAAAAATGGGGAAGGGTTGCAAACACAGAACAGGCAAATGTTCAGTCACATCCAGGACAGCACAGATTCAAATTAAATGTGGCAAGTCCTTCAGAGAAGTCAGGCTGAATTGCTGAGGAAACAATCATCTTTGTGTCATACTTTCCATCCTTTCACATCCTTCTTACCATGAACCTGCAGTTATCTGTCTCTGCCTCTTCCCCACTCTGTCATTGGCACAAGACAGCATCAGCAAAATTTTATGGATAAAAAGGCTGGAAGTTGGAGTCATTGAAAACCATACCCACAATGCTAGGCCACTGGAATTAGCAAGAATTTTGATAACTAAGCTATCTTCATGTGTGTCTGCAAAACCCAATATCCAGAATCTCATCTGCAATCACAAGTCTAGCCAGTGCTTTGGTATAGATACTTGGGTTTAGTTTGTTGCTGTCCCTGTTCCTCCAGCCTCTCCCAGATCTCTGCAGACCAATCCTCCACTATTTCTCGGCCAAATATAGGCTTCTCAAGTTAAAAAACAACTTACGAAAAAATAAAAATCAGAAACAGAAGCATAAAGAATGCAGAGACATGCTGGCTCTGGAAATCCCTGACTTACCAGTGCTCAGGAAGCCAAAGACACCGACCCGATAGTTTGCTGTCACGACGATGATGTTACCTATGGCAGCCAGGTATGATCCATCTAGGGTTGTCTTTCCTTCCTCAGCATTGTAACTCCCTCCATTGTGGAAGAACAGCAACACTGACATGTTTTTGACCTGCCATGACAACAGCCAGATTAATATTTCTGTAGCCAGCTGCTGTGGTAGGTCACTGATGAGAACACAAGCATCTTCCTCATTAACGTTTATCTAAGCCATTTATAGCTCTTGAACAGTGATCATAAGGAGGGGATATTTGTCTGTCTGTCTGGAATTTAAGAGGTGTTATCCACAATTGTCCACAAATTTTCTGCAATGACCTATACAGCTTTGAAGAGGGCACCATCTCCAGTATAAAGTAGATCTAACAGCACCACTGTGTTCCACCAGCCAACATCTGCTCTAGAGCAGCTCCTGCTGCCTCAGCCACTGAGCATGTGGTGTGCTCATCTTTGCTGGAGCATATCTGCTTTACACAAGCATGCAGGAGAAGTTCAAACAAGTGGGAAACAGGAGAAGGAAAAGGCCTGTTGGGTTGCTTCATCTTGAGCAAAACTAACTCATAGCTGTGCACAGCTGCTTCCTCCTCTCAAGTCTTCAGCACTCAATCTCTGCCTAGTTTCAAAAATGTCACTTGATATTGATACTTGTAACACTCTCTGCTCCTTCAGTCCCCATAGAAATTTTCCCCTACCAGACACATGGAGGGATTCGGCAGAGAGGACTTTGTCTCTGCACAGGAGAGATTTACATCTCATGAAGCAGAGGGACTCTGACACAAAAGAGTCCAGCAGGATTCCTGGGATGGCAAGGAGTACTGGTCTGCACACATGTGATCCCTCCTTGCAGAGCCACCTGAATTTACACAGAAACAGAAGCTTTTTCCCAAAGCAGTACCAGGTGTGGACCCTCTCTGCACACAAAGCAGGGCTGCAGCCAGGCTGCTGCTGCATGAGCAGCAAAAAGGCAGAACTGCCCCAGGACACCTCAGCATTTACCAGCAGGTCACAGGTCTGACAAGACGCTCCAAAGAAATATCCTTCAGTGAACATATGGGGGGGGAAGTTAGTTTGGTTTTTTCCTTTTCTTTTTTTTTTTTCTTTCCTGTAGCAGCATCAAAGTGCATCTGGGGTTGGTTTCTCCTGCACCTAGAGGGCAATGGGCTCTGTTGCTGTTATTTTCTGGATTCAGCTTAGCTAAACACAGCAGTCCCACCTGTTCTGGCTAAGAATGTCTCCAGCAAAAGCACAAATGGCTGTATGGGAGAAGCAGCAGAGCAGTGGTGGCTGCAGCATTCTGGAAAATTACAGGTTAGCAGGCAAACTACCCTCAACTGCCCTTAATTTGCACACAATTGTGTGTACTCCTCACTTATCTCTCTCATGAATCATTTCAGGGGCTCCTTGTGAACATGACAATGCAGCCAAGAAAACACAAGAAATTACAAGCCCCGAGACGTTGTTTTTCTCATGAACTTCTCCTGAATTGAAACTGCCTAACTTGCAGTGCCTTGTCCCTGGTTCCCATTTATGCACTGCATGCAACACAGAGAAAGATGGGGGTGAAGAAAACAATGAAATCATCTGTTTTCACATGGAAATTCATTCTGAAATACAACCACATTGAATGGTGTCAGCTAAAATGGTACTAATGATTATCTTGAGCCTGCTCCATCCCCTCAGCTCAGCATGGTTAAGCCCAAGGTTCACACTAAGCATTTCCCACGTGGCCACAGCCTCCATAGCACCATGACCTTCAGCTGACCCATAAATTGCATATTACAGTATTTTGAGTGACTTTACACAATAAAAAGTGTAAGAAGGGCAAAGATGGGCAGTAAAATTTGGAAATGACAAACCAAAGCCATTTACAACAGATGCAGCAGACATAGAGTAATTCAGATTTAGCACTGGGACTGTGCACAGAGCCAAGAGTCTGGACGTAGCATTTCCATTTCTAGTCTGCATCAAGCAATGGGAAGCCCAGCAGCTCCATCATGGTCTCATGACTGCAGGGGCTTAGGCCGCATGTGCACACTCTAAGAGGGGAATGAAATTCAGCAGCCACCAGGAAGCTGCAAGTCACCTGGAAGTCTGAAAGCCTTCATAATAGTCACAACCATCCTCTCCATCACAGAATGACAGAATGGTTAACCTTGGAAGGGAACACTGTTGGGGCCATCTGGTCCAACCTCCCTGTTCATCCTTCTGTGAAACCCCTGATGAGCTACTTGGCAGGGATAGATTTAAACTCGACCAAGACAGGCAACCTCCAGTGGTTCTACTACTGCACAATATTGCTCTGTAAAGAATTGCGTGTAATGGGGATGATGCACTAAGGACGGGAACGTGCACGAAATGGAGTAAGAAGAGAGAGGGTTTCTATTCCTATTTAATGGAGATTTTAAAGTCTTGATCTTACAATTGAACCCTTTCTAAATAAAGGCAAAGCACAGCTTTGCTTTGCTAGTATGACAGGTGGTGATGATTATAGGTGGAAAAAAGTCAGAAGTGCCAGCTTAACTGTGGTACATGTAGCTATGAAAGCAAAATTATGTCATTCACCTTCTTCACTGCTCGACACTTTGAGAGTGCTCCAGTGACAGGCAGCAGTCCCTGCACAATGCTCTTTTTGAGGCTCAAAATGCTCCAAAACGACCTCTGTATTCACTGCTCCCTGGGAGATTTTATATTCCTTATTTACTAGCTAATTTAACTTTCCATGGGCTGAAAATATATAACTACCACTCCCTGTATGTGAGCGAAAAATAGAGCTTGCCACAAAAAAGAGACAGGAAAATGCAATGCCTTCTGTTCCCAGCTACTTCTGCAAAACCAGAAGTTTTAGTTCTCTCCTGGGCTAGACCTATGCATGTGAAACTGATTTTCTTGATTGGACCTAATTCTACCTTACACGTGCATAAAAGACAAGAAAGAGTCAGTTTGCAGCATTGACAAGGAGAAGAGACAAGCCTATTTAGTCTTGTGGAAAATACAATGCTTTCAAATAAACTATCTTGAAAGCAGCTCTTAAGCATAGATGGCAAACTGCCTGGGACAGTGACCTGATGTTTTCAGTAAGCGGTGACTGCACTCAAGGCAAAATGACAGTCTGATGCTGCAGGGAGAACACAGACTGCTGGTCTCTCTGGTGATTAAAATGGGCCTGCAAGGGACTCTCTGCTGCTGTCAGATTGCTAAACCAGCTCTTTCCAGACATGCACTATGACAGACTCATAAATTTCTATTACAACTACCATCACCTTCTGAAAACTGCAAGTACTGTGGGAAAAGTTCCTCTCTCTGGGCCCACTGTTCAATGGGATTCACATGTTATTCAGTATCTTTACCCCCAGCCCCCCAGGAGTTGGTCAATCATTTTAGCTTGGCTTTAACTTGAAGCTTTCTTTTATATCTGTTTAGAATGAGAAAATCAAGAACTTTCCAATGACAATTCCTCATATTGCACCAGTGGCCCAGCCATTTTCAACATGTCTAATTTTAAACTCTGTGAGCTGGCCACAAATCTAGTATTGCTTGCCACCCTCATTTCCCAACAGACCTCCAACAGATGTCAACAGGGGAACAGTAAAGACGAGGCAGAAAAAAACCATCAGCAGCTCCCTGACTGGTGGCAAGTGTTGATGTATTGTATTGCATTATTGTCTCCTGGACGGATGGTCTCCTTGCAGGAACACTGCCATCTCTGTCCTTAATTTCTCCTTTGCTTCAACCTTCTTCCTGCGTTTTGTTTCCCTCTCTGTCTCTCTCTTATTTCTAGCTTTTCAGGGTGCTGGCTTCTTAGTTACCCAACATGGCTCATGGAAAGTCTGCAGGGAATACCCGTGTACCAGTAAAAACACCAGAGTGCCCAATTCAACTTGTGAACAGCACAGGAAAAACAACCATTCACACCAATTAAAAGTACTTTGAAAAGAGACAATACTCAGCTACAAAAGTGCTTGAATTTTACTTTAGTTGCACCTCTTACTTACAGTGGTGGCAGGAACAAAGATGTGCAAATACAGACAGTCTTCACTGACAGACTGTGATGGGGCCTGTCCATCTCCTGGCTGCCAACACGCTGCCCTAGAGACACAGATTGAGAAAGTTACAATAAAAAAGGCTGGTATTTTTCTTTCACTGCTGATACTTCCTTATACTTTGATGCATTAGGTTAATAAAATCTTTAAATCTGTAGATCTTGATCGCATTTTAAACTGTGCCCACCTCTGCATTAGTCACAGCCATGTGGGTTTGTATACACACACATAATGCATTGATTTGTGTGTCTAGAACCCTTCCTCAGAAGCCCTGCCTCATTTCAAAAAGCTTAAAACTTGAAAACATGCCTTCAAAAAAACTTACACTTTACATAAACGGCACAAAATCAGCACCAGCTGCAAAGGGAGCAGGACTAGGGGTCTCAGGCACAGTCCCCACTGCTATTGCCTGCACACTTAAAAAATCCACTCTTTTGCTGAAATGTTGGATATTTATTTTAATTTCTAATAATCTATGGGCTACAAACATTTTGATTTATTTTCTAGTGGTCTGTGGGCTACATTTCTTTGTGTTTAATTTGATTTCTAATGGTCTGTGGGAAAATATGGTAAGTTAAAAATTTTAATGCATTTTTAAAACCTCTTTGCTCTAAGCATCATAACAGACCATTAACAGTGCCAGCTAAAGTTAAAAGTATCCCTTCAATAGGAATTCAGCAGCCAACCACATACAGAAAATAATTTTCTGGTCATCATCTGAATGAGATTCATCAAGCACAAGAATCAAGTGGATGATTTTTGCAGTTCAGTGATAACCTACTTTGAAGCCAGTTCATTCTATTTCACAGCTATAACTGTATCACACTATGAGGTATGGAAAAAACTCACAATTTACTAGTGAAGAAGCCAAAAGAGGCTTTGGAAAAGATGGTAAGAGCTCAGAGAATTATTTCTAAATTATCATTTTTAATGCCCTTGTAAAATTTTGTCCTCAAGGTGTGAAGACCTTAATAGAAAACTATCAGGAACTGGACCAGACTGAATGGAATTCAACATTTTTTTTTTCCATAAGGGAGATTCCTAGAACAGTGATCTCACTGAACAGCTTTCACACTGATGCAGTGAAGCACATCATCTGCAAAACCAAAACTGCTAAAGCCATTTTTGGCAGACAAAATACAAATTCCCAGGTAGGAACCCTGGTAGGACAACAGGTCTAGCGCTATTAACCATACAGCTTTCCACAGGGCAGCAGGAATCATCACCCATGATCACAACTTTTTTTCTCCAACTCCCAGGAGAAAGGCTGCCACCTGCTGAAGCAAGACTACAGCTCTTCCAGCAGCTGGAGACTTCAGCTGGGGTTTTCGGTTGAGTTGGTTTGGGTTGATTTGGGTTGGGTTTTTTAGGTCTTTTAAGTCTTTTATTGACTCCAAGCTGAGAAATAAATATTTCTCTTCCATCAGGAGCGA
Source organism: Dasyornis broadbenti (assembly GCA_013397935.1). Classification (NCBI taxonomy): domain Eukaryota; kingdom Metazoa; phylum Chordata; class Aves; order Passeriformes; family Dasyornithidae; genus Dasyornis; species Dasyornis broadbenti. Next base: position 565,151 of record VZRN01004509.1, on the reverse strand, counting down.
CACTGTGCTAATGTGAATTCTTTATATACAAATATCGAGCAATATCAATATAGAATCCTAAAAAAATCAACAGTTTCTATACACAGAGTGGCATTTCTCCAATTCCCCAAGTGTAAACTCAAATAATTATTTTTTTTAACCTTAAATTAATAATAGAAGATAATGGCCAAATTCTTCACTGGACCAAGGAATTCGAAAGACAGGAACAGATTGACTAAGGTCCCCAAATTGTTTTGAAAATCTCAGCCAGGATGCTCATTGAAACCCCAGATTCCAAGGGGAGCCCACAGAGGCAGGTGGGTCTAACTAAGCCCCACAAGACACCACATTGTGGCTCAGAGCTGTTGCTGTGTGAGCTAAACTAACATCTCTGTGCACCTGAGGAAACAAAACTCCGTGTCCCACCAGATCCCTCCAACGTACACGAGGCTGTGGTTACTGTGCTTATGCTGTTCACTCCACAGGAAGGACGAGATCACCAGAGGCCAAATACCCTTTCAACTACCCAGGTATTTGCCTTTAAATAGTTATTGGACAGAAGAGATTGATTTTCTGGGTCCTTCAGCCTGATCTGCTGGACATTACTAGGCAGAGAATTTCTATATGAGGCCCACAGCTTCTGGTTACATCAGTGTCCCTGTTGGATTAAATGTCTACAAATTTATGGCTCAGCAGGAGCAAAACGTATTTGTATACATATAATAAATACTTGTATAAATTCTATTCAGAATGAAAATGGAATGACAGCAGTCAGTTGGTGGGGAATTTTGAGAGATTCAAGGTGGTAGCTTGTAGTGGAATTTGCCTTTTCTCTTGAAGTGCTTTCATGCTTTAACATAGATGGAGAAATTGTTCTTTTTGCTAATCCAAGTCTCAAACTTTTATCTATCTGTACTCTGTAGGTTGCTTTGCAAGAAGGACAGGAATATTGTGGTCATCACTGCAGCAGGTTTCACACCCCTGGATGGACAAGCACTCCTGCAGATGACCACGGGGGTTCCTTACCGAGCCTCTGTGGCATTCCAGGTTTCCACCCAAGCAAAGGGCTCTGGAGGACTGAAGCGTCTCTCTCCAAGGGGAGGGGCAGCATAAGGGATCCCCAGGAACTGGCTGATGTTTCTCCATTCCGAGCCAATGCGGATCACCTGGGATTTGCCCATCAGAAATCCATGGGATGGGATGTACACAGTTGGGCTTGAATCCGATTCTGAAATGGGCAGGAGCAAATCTATCATAGGGGGAACAGAGGAAAAATAATTTGTTTTTTCAAGTTATCACCATTTCAGAAATGAAAATTAGTCCCATTTCCCCTAGTGTGAAACTGTTATCCATACACTTCTTTAAATGAAACAGATAAATTTGTGTTACTGTTTTTCTATAAAATAGTTAATTAAAACTCAGTTAAGTGATGCCTCCTGCTATTTCTCTCCTAAAACAATGTATTTGATAGGCAAAAAAAAATTCAGTCATGGGACTAAAATCAAACCTGTAATAAACAACAAACACACAAGTCTAGGTTTTATGTCTCAGTTTGTGATTCTGTTTCACTTGGCAATGATAAACCCCTTTTTCTCTTGTTGAGTTTCAACCTAGAAGGTTCTCATTGACTTCACAAAATTTCAGTGAAAAGACAAGGAAAGTTTTCTTCCCTTACCCCTTATTGTTACCTGGGTTCTAATTATCTCTAATGAATTAAATAATCAGTATTACATATAAAGAAAGCAGTCTCTTTAAAAATCAAGGGGAATAAACCCAATGAAACATACAGTTTCAAATAAGTATGTAACCAAACAACAGAATTTTTACTCATCTACACTGTCTATACAACCTCTTTTTCTCTCTTAAATAATTTTCACTTTTTATTTCGTCCTGTTTAGGGAGCAGGGATATCTGTTTGGTTTTTTTGTTTTCTCCAGAGACTGTCCTTAATACTTTCAATTGACAGTGGCTTTTCAACACTCCTTGTGTTATTCTCTGAGTTTAAAAGGAAAAGCATGTCAAAGCACCTTCTGCAGACGAAAAGGAAGGAGCTGGGCTTTCATTACTGTTGTTGTTCATTCTTACTATTCTGCACTTTCAAAACATCTTTCATAAACTAGACTTCCTCTGGTATTCCTGTTTCAACACTAGAGGGTAACACTATGACTTCATCCATTTCTAAAACAGTATTTGGGGACATTTTTCCCATCCTCTTGGCTGTAACTCCTCTGAAACAGCCATGGACAAGTGCCCAGGAGACACCCATATTGCTTCATGTAGAGTGAGGAATTTCTCACTCCTCCATTAACAAGAATTGGGCACATGCCACCACAGTTGAGGTTCTACCTCCACAGCCTGAACCTGTTCTTACCTTGTCTCCTATAGATGTAGGTAGCAAGTTCTTTGAGTAAAACCCAGCAGCTGTGCCCTTGCAGGCCATGTGTGCATATCTGTGTTTCAGGGTAGAAAATGCACCTTATTGCTGAAGGCTGGATTTCCAGTGTAACCACTGTACATGACTGGTTCTTTGAACAGGCTGTGAGGTGAAGTATGAAGAAAAAGAGCAGGTAAAAATGTATTTTCACAGTATTTTGTATGACATTGTTACACTGATCTTAAAAGAAAGATTTTACAACGGGTGAAACAACAAGCATATGATGCAATTCTAAAGCAGAATAACAGCACACAAATGTCTTCAAGTGCCCAGAACTCTCTCCAATATGGCCAAAGGACAGAAGGTTATATTGGCTTTAAAATGGAATAATACAGCAAAAGAACTATTGTCACAGGTTTTAGAAGGAGACAAACATCATCTAGTAAAGTACTGATAACCTCATCTGAATTCCAACAGCTCCCAGTGAGTAAGTGGGAACTTTCCCTTGTTTCTACAGCTCCATTGTATTGAGGATTTCCCAGCCATGTGAAATTAAAGGACTCTTTGCTGTCCAGTCAGGCTGTAGATTAATTCTTTGCTGTTACTACAGCTCAACCTCTGCTCCATCCCAGCTTTCAGTTAATCCCCCTCACACACCACTACCACAGGTGACTTCAGGTGGCTTCAGATAATGGTAGGTGGGTTTCTCATTTGTCCCACTCCATGAGCCTCCCTTAACTGTTCTTTAGAAAAACAAGACATCATTGCTTTAATTATTTGCTACACTATTCTCCCAGTTGCCTGGAAAAGTAAGAGATCTCTGTGCCCAAGAGGTGTCAAAATTACACAATCACTGTTTATATCTATTCTATCTTTCTTTTATCTATTCTATCTTTCTTTAGCTAAACCACTTTGGGTCCTCTCTCTCAGATTCAAAAACACTAGTGTAGTCTTTAAAAACAAGTAAAAATTTCTGTGTCAGAAGTGGTAAAGATATTCTTGGTTTTCAGGCTCACAAGTCAGTATTTTCTGTAAAGCTGTGAATGAACATTTCTTACCAGATAGGCAAAAATCTCTAGCAGCGGAGAAGTCATTGGATATATCTCGGCTAACATGCACAACTTCAAAGTTTGAGATGGATGAATCCATGAGAACAGATGACACATTTAAGAGTTGCCATGTATCCAAATACTCTGTAAAGTGAACCATGAAAAATAATAAGACCAGAAGGAGTAGTGAAAACATCAGAGAAAACTAATACAGAGTTAAAAGCATTGGGGAGCTCCTCAATGAACAAGTGTCATCTTCCTTTGCATCAACTGAGAATAAATTAAATATTCAAAGGATTTTGATTGACTTGAAGGTCCAGTCCCATGTTCAAAGGTCACATATTACTTGGTTAACAAAGGTACTTAGTTAAGAAAGAGGCAAATCCAGAGCAGCTTTATCAAGATTTGAATGTAAACCCAACTGATTTAAATAAAATTTAAACAGGCCAAATTACATTAAAGGGCATGGGTTATAATGCTTGCACACAATTTCCTGAACAGGTACAGACACTAACTCCTTGGAAAGCAAATGGAAGTTAATTTGATAATTTTAATTTGATTTGGTGGACAGAACTATATTTCAATTCTATGAACAGTTTTAATGTCATGTAACTTCTACATAATTAAGATTTCATTTGATTTCATAGGCATATAGACACAAATACGTACATATGAGTAAATATAATCATGTGCATTACGCATGTGTATATTCCCATATATGCATGTTACATGTTCCCATATACACATTTTACATACATGTACTTGTGTGAGCATGCATATGCACATATGTACTAACACAGGTGTTCCTCAAGAATTGTCCTTCTCTCTCACACTATATTTTTAAAAAATACCACAAACATTCTTTTCTCATACACAAACAGATAAAAATATCTGCAGACTCGCAATTTTGCACACAGACGACAAAAAACGGTTTGGGACAGAGCAGGCCTTTAATTATTTTAGTTCCTTTCATCAGTTCAATATGCTTTAAAAACATAAAGCCCTGCTTTGGCCACTGAGTCCTAAACAGTAGGTTGGTGTTCCTTCTTCATGTAATTGTAGGGTGAGGACAGAGCAGAGCCAGCTGTTCCTTTGCTATTCCTAGTGAGCAGGTCTTGCCCTTGAGTTCACTGACCACACATATGCAAAAGTCCTGACCTTACATTTCATTAATCATTTCTTTTAGTCTACTAAAAAGCTACTAAGAAACTGACTAAGAACTTAGTCACTAACGCAATGAGTCACTACTAAGAAATCTGCAAACATATCACAGGTCCCTATCTCCCTCTCTCACAGAAAGACAGTTTGACCATGCTACTCAAAATCAGACCTGAGGCTGAGGTCTGGGGTCCATACAAACACCTTGAAACTCCTGGTGTTGACACACTTCTCCAGTAGATGAGAACCCAAGGCCCAAAACACACCACAGACTAGGCTGGTTGCATCCTGCCTTGAGCAAATAAGCAGGGAATAGCAGTGACCAAATTATACTTCATAATTATTTTATACTTCATGACAACACAGGATCACTGCCATAACTCAGGGTTCTACAATGATGCTAAATGTCTTTGCTTTTGCAAGGTAAATCCTTCCCTAGGAAGTGTAAACCTCAAGCATGAGTTATCTCCCAAAGGATAAGCTGAAAAAACCCGATGTGCTACCACCATTGCCAAAGCTGTTGCCTTAGGGCTTGGTTCCTTTGCCATCCCCCTTGCTGAAAAAAACATTTGATGGAGTGATGAACTGACCTCCTGTATTCCATAAAACTTCCCGAAGTTCGGGTTTTGAACTAGAGGCAAGAAAGTAGGACTGGGTCTCACGGGTCCTTTACAACCACAATTATTCCATTCCTGTTATACTTGTGAGCAACTCTTCTAAAAGAAGGAAGCTGAAGGTCTCCAGCTAAGTAGAAATGAAAGTTAATTCAGAGTTGCACTGAATTCAGTTATATATTAGTCATCACCAGCACTGCATTCAGATGGGATCTGAATTAGTCAGGGAGCAATGGCCCTGCAGTCACAGCTTGACATGTGTAACAGACTCACTGCACTGGATTTTTTTTCTTCCCCTTAGGGATTGACTACTCAATTATTTTAGAGGAACAGGGTGATTTCAGTTGTGGAAATGACTATTTTTCACATTGTCAATGGTTTCTCTTTTTTAAAAATATCTACTATAAGCTGTTGCATGATCTATGTTAGAAAATTTCAGCCTCTACATCTAGGGTGACATTTTGTGGCATTTATTGAGAAAGATATTTAAAAATAGACATCAATTATAAGGGATGAAAAATTAACCATTACATCTTCTCCAGAGATTTTCTGCCTGCACTACTAGATCCCCTAGGTCTTTCTTTTCCAGACTGAATCTTACCAATTTATGTTTTCAATTTGAGTTGTCTTTTTTTCTTCTGATAACATGAACAAGAAAAAATTTCTTTTATCAATATGATTCGAGCTTTGTTTCTACCTAAGAGCAATGTTGCCATCCTGTGCTGTGTACAGTACCAGCAGCTGAGGTCCTGTTACTGGAACAAACAAAATCTCTCTAGGTTCAAACACAAAGCTTCAAATTACCAGCTCTGGTTCTTACTGTCAAAAGAGAGCTTTGTCTGGATTCCCCTGTAACACAAAAAGTCTGAGTGCATCAGCAGTTTTGGAAGATATTTTCCCAGACTCTTTTTCCATAGTTTCACTGACTCACTGGGTGACCTCAGGCAAGTCTCATCATCCTCATATGCCTCCATTTCCCACAGGTCAGACATTCAGAGGGATCCTTTCTCTCTCAGGAAAGAAATTCACAATAAATCCACAAAAGCAAAATAAACTTTTTGGTTTTACACCTCTGGCACTTGAATTCTGCCTCCTATACCTATTGCACAAGCTAAACTTTCTACTTCTACATCAGAAGAAGGTGTTTATTGTATCCCTTTTTGTGGGATAGAGGGAAGTCAGTAGCATACATTTTATACACACATGAGGCACATTGGGAACTTTGCAGCCCATGTTAGGCATGGAGGACTGACCACTCATGACGTAAACATCCACAGATCATGCATTCCTACCTAAACTGATTATTCATTGCTCCAAATCTTACAGAAGTGACCCTTGCCACCTCCTACATGAGGTTGTTCTTTGGGTTGGGTTAGGGTTTAGACTGGTTGTTTTTTATTCTCAGTCCTGGATGAAGCATTCATAATCTCAGATCAGATTTATATGCTGAGCCTTCCAGATTTTTTTCTTTTCCCTTTTTCTGCCCGGCTGACCCCAGATGCAGAGAGATGCAGAAACATTAATGCTTATTTTAACAACAGAGCAAAACTCTTTAACCCAGAGCTATTCATGGGCACCATTGACAGCCAACAGGGAGCTGCTAAACAGATTTTGGATATTAGTTGGTTCTTCCCTACTCCTGAAAGCAGATCCAGCAATGTTCACAGCCATGCACACCCACTTCATTCCATGAGCAAAACACAACTTTCCATGGCTGATCTAAACTTGTCTCATATAGAAACTGCCCTCACGAGGCAGAGCTAAAAACTGGTCCTGTGCTACTGGCAATGCACAGTGCACCTGATGGGCTGGAAGGCATTTCTGGTTTATATATAGGTTAAGCTCTGACCTTCCATCCACATTTTGGCAAAGGCTTTCATTGGATAATTACAGCCCTCTGAATCCAGCCATCCCTGTAACTCTTATTGCAAAATTATAGATGTCTCATACAGAAAGCCTCTCTCTTCCAGATATTCTTGTTTGGGTAGGCAAGGTTTAAGACTGGATTTGCAAAAAGACTCACGTTGGCCTTACTCTGTTCCCACTCCAGTCACAAGATCACAAGACTGGAATAGATTTTCTGGAGACAAAGAGTTCAGCCTCCCACTTTCACAGGCAATGAGATTATAAAATCCTTGTCATAAAGGCAACAAAAGTTTCACCACTGACTTCAGTGGAAGAAAAGAGGCATCAGTTCTGAGTTTGATGTAAAATTTAACAACACTTGATATAAGTAAACAGAGATACAGAAGTGCAGTAAAACAAGTCAAATTTAAAACAAAACTTGTCAAGTTGAAGTGATTAATATGAGTTTAAGGAGGTACATAAATCAGATCTCTGGATTCAGTATGCCTGATTTATGTTTGAAAGACAAATTCTGATCTTAATTCTGAAATTTGTGAGCCTTATTTAATAGCCCTGACTCAAACCCAAAACATGCTTACAGACCGAACTCAGTGCTTTATATGCCCAGTGTTCAGAGGTTTTTTCAACAGATTGCTAACCTGTCTGTAGACCAACAACCTTCAAAGCCAGCAAATCATCAACTCAGAGTGGACCTGCAGAAAATACACTCTTCCCAAAATATAACTACTTCTCATTTTCATCCATCCATTGAGATTTGTATAATTCAAAATGAGTGTTTTTCTTTAAACTGCTGCATAATAACTGTAATCACACCTCAGACAAGTCTCAAAACTAACAACTGTATATTTATGGCCTTTAGCAGGGACCAATCTTTCTATGTTCCTGTTAAATGCAAGCTTTCTGCCTCCTTTAGGAGTGCCAATTATAGTAAAGACATAGTACTGTGATATTAAAAACGTACTAGATATTTATCCAGGTTTCAGATAAGCTGTGTTTAAAAGACTAAAAGACTCATCTTTACAAACAATAAAAATCAAACTTTAGACCAAAGATAGAGCAATTCCATGCCAGACATCCAATTTGCTGTGTGGGAACATGGTTAATCAGTTCCCAAAAATAGATAAAAGGATGCTGTCTTTGTTTTACACCGAAGATGTCTCTGGCAAATCCTCAACATTGTGGGAAAACAGAAAGATGAATGATACTATTAATCACCAAAGTCAGCTACATCTGAACTTGTAGTACCATCAGCATCTCTCTTGAGAATGGAAATACCCCATGTGCAGACGTCGCCCGCCGGGAAATTTATTCCCATGTTGGAATATCCCATAGCCACTGCTCATTCCTGCCTCAAGGGAACAACTATAAATCATTAGGGGATCACAGGAGGCAGAAACAGGAAGGGCCCAATAGATCATTACATCCATATGCCTCAGTGGTTTCTCAATTAATTACTTGATTTGCATGGAGTGGGAACAGAGTCCATATGATCTGAATAAAATCCCCAGGGCCATGCAGGGACTTTTAAGGACTACTGATTTCCAGCAAATCTAAGACAGATAAATGTGTCCTAGTTAGAACTGAAGACAAAAATGTTCATTAAAGTTTAGATAATTACTGTATACAATTAATAAATCTCGTAACAAAGTCAAAAGTCATCAGGGTTACTCCTCCCACATGGACAGGAGCATTTTCAGGCTCTCCAGTCTGCTTTAAGCACAAGTATTCCTTCTATAAATTCAGGTAATACCACCCATGGATTGCTTTGCTTCTTTCAGACTTATTTGAAAAGACATAAAAATTTCCATAGCTCAAACCCTTGTGCATAAACTGTTTGAAAAACAGCACTGTGTACTTGGAAAATAATAATACAAAATATATAATTAAAAAACCCATTTTCTTATCTCCCCTAGCTTACAGCTGGCTGAAGAAAGTTCCATCTCAAACCTAATTATGCGACCTGTTTTTTTCCTCTTTTATAAAACATTCCACCACGTTCACACAACTGAGCAGAGTTGTTATTTAAATACCAGCCTAAGTAAACCAAGACTGCAGGATGACATATGAGCATTTTCATCATAGGCAGTCTTAAAATAACAGCTGTCCTCCCCTTGTTAAAGGTCACAGATCATACCTGAAACTCGCCACAGATGGTTCCATACTCAGTGTCATCACAGCACATAAACTTCTTCAGGGGGAAAAAATGCTCCAAAAGCAACAAGTCAGACTTTCCCAGTCAGTTCAGGCTATCAGTTTTTCAAGCACCATTTCTCAAATCACAGCAACTATGTGCAAAGCACAACAGACCAGCAGGAACATGCTCTACTCCATCCAATAGATGTACAGAAGTAAACAGAAGTATTCATTCCGTTGAAGATGAAAACACACTACAGCAGGGTGATGAGATGACTTGGAGACTTTAACCTTGCAGCAGAAAGGCTTTTGCAAGAATACAAGTAGGCAAAACTTGTTGAAGCAACAACAAATCAACAAGAATTCAGGTAAAAGTGTGCAGTTCACCTCCTTCCTGCTAGAGAGTAGTGGCCTGCAGGCACTACAGAGCACTGAATTCCCCTTTTTCACAGGCTAATGGGGTATCTAATAACTGTTAGAGACACACAGCAGCCCTGTTTGTAGGGGCAATAACCTGGGAAAAGCCCACTGGAGCCTCAGGCTTTTGAAAGAAATCACAGGGCTGCAATGGACTGCTGGATGAACATTCTAGTGCAAGACAAAGAACGGGAAGAACCTCAACCCTCCTTGTGTCTTTCCCAAGATCAGTCTTACACAGGGAAGTCTTTTCTTGCATCTCTCTGGTGGCTGCAGGCTGCTCTATGACAAAGCATGAAAAGTAATTGTACTTGTAGAAAGGTTTCTTGTTGAGATCTTCCTGTTGTTTTATAGTTCTACAGTGCCTCTACCCTCTCCATTGAGAAGAAAAATGAGTAAAACAGGCAAAGCATCTACTTCCCACCAAACTGTAAATAAGTCTGCTCATCTGACATTTTTCACATGCTGGGGCTGCAAACACCACAGATTTTGAATGGAGCAGAATCCTGACTGCAAAGGGGAAGAAGCAAAGAGCTGGACACTGTGCCCTGGGCAGTGCAAACTGGCTGACCAGGAAATGCCGTCAATGCACTAACTGTCAATGAAATGAAGGCCTTAACAGTGTTGCAGTTAATTCAGGCTCTAGATTGGACATAATGTTAAGTTCAAGATTTCTCAAAGCCTTCTAGCAAAGAACACATATGTAAGTATTTTTCCAATCTTTCGATGGAAAAAATTATATTTTTGTATATGTAGATATATATATATGCTTACATGCGCACACACACGTATCTACTCATGGCAGTGCCCTTTAAACAGTGACATTTTCTCACACTCACCATCTGCCTACCACAGAGCAGCCACAGTCATTTTTTATCCCCATGTACAAGTATTACCACAATGTACAAAAGTCAGTAAATGCTAGCTTTTCTGTGACACTCAACTCTAAAACAATTAATCCTCTATAGCACATATTAATATAACAAAAAAAATCATAGAGTGTTTGGAAGCAAGGTATTTGAAAATTTTCTGAAGCTTCTGACAACACCTCACAGATAATCTGACCTAAATAACCAGTCTGGTACTTTTACTATCAAAATGAGGCAGAACATAAGAAGGACAGATGGTGTCCAGTTGCATTTTGAATGTGTTGCTCCACCCACTGGTGTCAGACATCCAAAGTGTCCAGGAAATCAGTGCTAATTTGACTTCCAGCCTAGTGGTGCTCTTTGTCATTCAGGGGCTTCTGACTGCTATCAGTTCCCAGGACAACCACACTAAACCAGAATCTTGCATCCTTGTGTGAGGCTCTGCTCTCCTGGGTTGCTTAACCAGATCTCTGCAAACCAGAGACATCCCCAGTTGCTTGTATTTGGAAAAATGCCCTGGAAATGGATGTGACAAATCAGGGTTGTTACTAAAGGTAAGATGAGCACCTCACTTGCTGGAACTACATTCTGGGCAGCCTTTAGAGTTGAAAGCAAATGACAGAAAGGCCTAATTTCCTGATTTTCTCAAGTGCTGCTTAGGTCACTGTTTTCCTAGATTTAAGCAAGCAAGACAAACATAAAAGGAGAATGAAAAACTATTACCAAGGTAGGAAGAAAGCTTTAGGGAAGTTGTTTTCCACATCCCATGGGAAAAACAGTTTAAAAAGGAGTTGAATTGCCCAGCCTACACACCAGGTCTACTCCACCAGCTCCTCAAAGTGTTTCACACAAAACTTATTTCTGCTTAGCCATGAAGATTCCTTCTTTCTACTACATTAAAATGATAATTTAAAAAGCACAAATTCTACTAAAAAGTAGATCAAATTTGATCATGACTGGTAGTTATGGATATGATGATAAAACAGATCATACTAAATTCTGAACTCAATACTGAAAATTTTTTTGCAAATATCAAGTCTCCTACATGCTCAATTGCACATGGTTTAAGGAAAGACAGATACAAACAGATTAAATATTTGTTCAGATCAAACAGAAAATCAAGGGCAGAGATGGAAGTGACTTCTCAATTTGAGTGTAACTGGAGAGTTAAACTGAGTTTTCTAATAACCAGTCTCCCCGTTTCCTTTCTGTTACACAGAGCATTTTGCAGCTATGTCATGTATTTCTGCAAAGGACACGTCAGGGAAGCCTGTAGCTGCTGACAATTTGCATTTTTTTTTAGGGGGCAATAGGCATAAACCCCAGAAAGACAGCAGCTGAGTTTCATTTACTAAGAGAATCCACCCATTTTTAAAATAACGCATGTGAGTACTATAAGATTCATTGTATCCAGAAACTGATGTGACATCCACACTTATAAATAAATTCCTTCATCAATCCTGCCAAATATTTTGTGTCAGTGACCTCATGTGGCCATGAGGTCACTGAGACAAAATATGAGTGAGTGCGAAAAATTAGGTCAGCATCATGGCCAGGACAGCTCTATCATTTAAATGATACACAATTGATGAAAATGAGTAAACATCTAAATGAGTAATCTCATGGGGAATACAAACATTTCATTATAGTGTGATCTTTGAGCAATGTGTACAAAATAGAGGATGGGGGATGGATGTTGGGGGTTTTTTTGGTTGGTTGTTTTATTTTGATTTTTGTTTGCTTAATAGATAAATACACTTACCACTTTCTGGCCTGAGAGGTAAACTAATAGCTGCACACAGGTTAGGAATAGTGCTCTTCAAATCAGCTAAAAGCAGAAAAAGAACAACACATCTGAAAACAATTATACTTCTAGGTTTAAAATGCAAATGACACTCAATATTTCCAGCATTACTTCTGGCATGTGGATGTTGCATCTTCTCTCCACAACAACCAAAAGTAAGGATGCAAGGCTGCTTTGCTATCTAACCCTTTTGAGCTTGTACATGAAACCAGACTTCCCTAAAGTTCTTTATTTATAAACATTCCTACAAACACTTTTTGAGATGCAGTTATGAACAACTCATTTCAGTAGTTCTGTGGTTTTTTCTATGTCCTTCTCTGTATTTGGGTTTCACCATCAGGAGAGACACAATATTCTCTATGCTACCAGAAAACCAGAATTTCTCAAAAATACAAATTAGAAACAAAGCATTTTCCAGCACAACACTTTCCAAATTAAAGTTCAAATAAGAATTCATCATACACAAAACTTCATATTCATTTCTATACACAAAACTTCTCATTTGCTAACACTTCTCATAAATATTTTGTAATCACAAATAATAAAAATGAAGTTTCCCCTGTGCATTCATATTTTGTAAAACACTTTGGCTTGTCACACCAGTTATAAATTCTCCACTAAGACACAATAAATTACCATCTTACAGAAGCTGAAGACAGATCAGATTTTCTGTTAACTTCTCCCTCTTCCTACAGTAAATTACTCCTTCAGATTTCACTCATTTTCCTTTTTAGCCTCAGAACCCTTTTTTTTCCTCTGCCTGGGTCCCAGACCTTCAACACACGGGCACAACCAATAAAAATTTTTGACTGTAAATATCTCCATTTGCATAAACATCTGTGCCTTGCTGCGTGTTAGGGTGGAAACACATCTGTAGCTCCCTCAATGCATAAGGAAATGTCACTGTCTCTCCTAACAGTCCCCACTTTGCATACACCCCAGGCTCCTCTTCATCACCACTCTGCCCATCATGTGAGAAACAGCCTTTACTTTCATTCAGTTCTTTGCCAATAATGGGAAAATTATTCCAAATAATGGAATTGTATCTACACATCTGCTGTCTCTACTCCACATTTCTTCTGTTCTTCACTCTTACCTGTCTGCCTCTCAACTCCCCCAGCCATCCGGATGCTGCCATTGCTTTATCAGGGCTGTTGTTCCTTTCCTCTCAGTGCTACACCCCCAGCCCACCCCTTCCCAGCTTCCATAATGCTTCCCAACTCTGAGCGCTCTCTACTCTTTAACAAGGGCTGTCCCACAAGAGGAGGACATGGATGGTCCTGTGGGCATAGGGCCAGTGCAGGACTTGAAAAAGCTCAATACTGAGTTCGTATTTCAGATACTTAGCGTGAATGAAGGTTTTCTTTATCAACACTGTGAAATACAATGTAGTGCCACAATATCTGATCAATCTCTACACAACTTTAACTGGATTATCTTTCTGTCACTTTTCCTGGACAATATACATCCATGCTTTGTGCGCCCCTCTCCTCTCAGCTATCAGCACTTCTCTGCTCTGCAAGAACTAAGGGAGTGTAAAAGCAGGAAAAAGTACTCCCTATTCAGAATTTTTCTCTGATTCTGTAAGCATCACCAGACCTTCCCCCATGGGGCGTCTCTGCTCTGGAGTTGTGTCTGTGTGACCAAGTAACAACAGGCTGTCCTCCCATAAAGGGGGACAAAGCCAGGCAGGAAATTGTTTTCCTTATTCAGTTAGGTGAAATCAAAGCCTAACAAAGTAGAACTAGGCCTGCCCAAAAGAAGTGTGACAAAAGGCAAACCCATTTAAAGTCTTCAACAAAGCAATGAGTGTTTGTTTCTTCACAGAAAATAAAATGCACCTTGACTAGGAGTGGTTTTGATTCCTCCTGAGGAAATAACCCAACCTCTTATAACTGCTCTTCTGTTTAAACATGTGATGGCTTCTTACTGATAGAAAAATACAGGGCTACCTTGGAATTTGGTGTTGGCTCTTTCTGTACCAAAACAGGAGAAAGTGAATTTTAAATTCTGTAGCAAAACCAAACCTTTTCAGGTTATTTCATCTACATGGATGGTAAAACCATGAGCCAGGAGTGAGAAACAAAGAATGATTTCCTGACCAGGACTGCCCAGTGAGGGAAAATATATTTGAATTTCAACATTGGCCACAAGTCTCCCATACAATCCAAGAAATTAAATTATACATCTTTGACGTATTGATATTCCTTTTCTATTAAAATGGATATTAAATTGCACCTTCCTTTCCTTTGCATACACTTGCTTGATTTGCCTGTTTGTGATCCTTGCAAATGGGTCCTACAGCTGGAATCTGGAATTTTTATCCACTGAAGCTAAATAATAAATTTCAACATGCAGAAACCCTTTAGAAAGGTCATGTGTCCTGCATCACTTACCAGGCTTTTGATACCAGCCAAATGGGTGTATTTTGACTTCAGCATCTGGTGAACTGCAATTTGAAATGTGCCAAGCACTTCTTGTTTCCTCAGCACATGTCTGGATTCCAAGGCTGTTCAGAGTCACGCACACGATCTTTCCACCTGCCAAGAACATCCATGGTTATAGAAATGAGGAGGAAAATTTTCCTTTTCTAGATAGTGTTCTGAGGAAAGAGAACACAGCATGGTTCCACTGAGTATTAAATGAAATTCAACTGCCTTAGAAATCAAAGGAAGGAAATACCTAAAATGAGCCAAGTTATTGAAACTACTGTTGAAAAATCCCAATGAAATCACTGTGAGGGAAGGTGAGATTCCAGCATTAAAATCCATTATAATCCAAGGTCACAGAGTATTTCCACTGAGCAAAGATCAGGATTCTTTGAGCAAGAAGCCCTTTCAGGTTAATGCAATCCTTGAAATTAAAAATCTGCATGTATGTTGAAATATGGCCCCTACTTACATCAAGATAAAAATTCTGTCTTTCAAAATCCTAGTGTAAATATTTTTGTTCCTGAAAAATATGGAGGGTTTGAAACACAGTTTCATTGAAGATTTTAACTCATGTTAAAATGACTACTGAAAGTCCTCTTGACTATATATGAGTGCAAAGAGTGGATGTCTGAAATATCACAGATCCTAAATATTAATCAGATAAACTAAAAATGTGTCCATTTTGCATGTTGGCTGTCTTAAAATTTTTCATTTATTTTAGAACTATTTAAAGAAGCTCAAAGTCATATTTAGTTAAGACTTCAAATTACATATGAGCATAAGGAAGTATGGAAACTGTCAACTATTTTTCATTTGCACATTAATTCTAATCTAAACTACACTGGATTTATTTTCTAAGGTACTCATTTTTTTACCAAGTGAAATTTTGTCTGTTCAACAAAAAAAGGAATTAAAAATATGTATTTCTGAAGTGTTTCGAATTCCAAAATTAATTATAAAATCAACACATCCTAATGACCCCAGGGCGAGTTAAATAGCACATGACTCTTCCAAAAACAGTTACACATTTCAGTCACCTAAATCAGAATTTGGAATAAAATATTAAAATTTATTTCCTTGACTGTGATTTGGCTGGTATCCGATTTTAAACACCAGCTAAAGACTTCCTTTTAAACAGAATTCTTCCTTTACAGCCAGTGGAGAGAAAGAAAATCTCCAGAACAGGATTCAGCCAACCAAAGCTCTTAATGACCCCACAGTTGTGTCCATACATCTCTCTGCTGACCAGAGAGGGAGCAGGGTGACAACACCCCTTAACTTAAACATCTCAGGGGAACAAAATGTCCCTGCTTCACTTTCTAATGGCTTTCAAGTCACACATACTTCAAAAGATCGGATTTCTGCAGACTGACAGAAATCCTACTTGAGATGTCTAAGAAGCTAAAATACTAGGGAGCAGCAGAGAGGGAAGCCCTATCCACAACCAGTCTTCCTCAAGCAGAAGACTAAATGTTGAGTGCAGAGAAGGTCAGACAACCAAGAAAGTCAAAGGGATAAGCTGCCCAAGAGTATCTACAAACATTATGTGCTTACATATATTTAATTTCAGTAATAATTAGATTTCAGAGTCCTTTAGGCTTTAAAAAATTAAACAACATAAAAGTGAAAAAAATTACAAAAAGAAGTCAACATTTTGGAAGAGAGGCTGATGAATGAGGAATAGCTGGTGTTTTATCAGTTTCAATTTCATGCTGTTGGAACTGCAGCCTCTTAAGGACTCACTCTCATGAAGTTTTCTTAATGGAGTGTGCAATTTGCCTGAATGCCTAGAAATTGTTATGGTTACTAGAAAAGGTGCTAAAGATAGGTGCATGAGATCTGCAAGAGCTTTTAAAGTGCTCTTCAGAGCAAAAGAATGGTAAAATTTGGATAATGAAGAAAGACTGAAGTTATTTTAAAAATAAAAACAGGGGGAAAATACCTGATAGCTGAGAGTCATTAAAAAAGCCAAATCCTGTGCAACAGGGGTCAGCATCACACCAGCGCTCACACTCAAAAAACCTAGGAAAGGAAAAACATTACCCTTAGGATCATTAATAAGAGAGGATATTGTGTAGTGGAGACACAGAACCTGTAGAGATGCCTTTCACAATAAGGCTGAAGAACCAGGGTGGTACTTCACACACACTTCCATACATTTTCCATATGAAGATGAAATTATGTTTGATCAGTGTCCCTCTGCCAGACTACATCTAATAATTTAGATGATTATTTTGATATCTGCCCTAAAAATATCAGCCTAAACTGATTTGGTGTATCAATGCTAAGAGATTTAACTGGCCAGCTAGTAATTAGTAGCATGACAAGTAACAATTTTCTTGTCTGTAATTAATGATTATATTAGTTATTATTTATAACTCAATTGTAAATCTCCTTTAAACCGTATGCTATTTTTTCTTCATTAAACTCTCAAATAATACAGTTCGTGGGTCAATACTTCTGATTTCCTTTTTCTGAATAATAAGGCCTTGGAATTCCAGATGTGGTTAAAATTCCAGGGAAAACAACGGAACAGTCATGTCCTACCCAGCTGAAACAGCTTTTCTGCTCATGTCAGTCTTATTCCTCACTGAGATTTCTGTTACTTTCTGGAACCGTACACGTGTGTAGAAGCTCTTGACAGAACTTTTGAGAGTGACTGGAAGGAAAAAGAAAAACAAAATTGGAAAAATCAGTTTAACTTTGTTACATACATATACTGGTCAAGCAATCAAATTGTAAGGGTCCAGTTTATGTTTCTACTGGGTTCTGGTTGATTAAAAGATAATTTTATGTTATCAGAGCAAAATTTTGATTGATAAGCCTGAAGATGGATAAAAATCCAACAAGTGAAGGTTCTAAAAGCTGAGCGAAGTACATCGCCAAGGAAAGACTCCAGCCAGGCCTTTGTTTCTCACACCTGTATCAATGCTACTTTGTCCACAAGGTCTTAAACTGAGGCACAGCTCCAGATTGAAAGACTCCAGTGTGCTCACGCATTATTCAACCTGGGCTGCCCTTTGGGCTCCCCTCAAAAAGATATGATTATCTATCAATCAGTTCAATGGACCTTTATATTTTTCACAGAAAATTACATATTCCTGTACAGTGATAACAGGCTTGTTTGTCCAGCTTCCTTACATGTGCCCTATGAGAAAAACACTGAACTTCCAAAGCATTCAAAGAGCAAAGTTAAACTCCACATGCCTATAGCTCTGCATCTGCTAAAAATAATAAAAATAAATTTTAAAATTACACTCAGCGCTTTCATTTTTTGTGTTATTTAACTATCATAGAAATTTTAATGGTATATTGTGACATTCCAATGACATTCTTGTTTCACCCATATTATAAAAAGTTCTAAAAGCTGGCATGCAAATTATTTGAGATACACTTGGCCTCTCTGATTTGGGAATAGCTGAGGTGGAGAAAGTGAAATTCATGGTTAATATCTTTCCATTCCGAACTAAAAATGATGAACTATACCCTGAACAGCCTGACCTGTCCTTGCACCCTCACAACCCAGAACTCATTCACAAATGCAGGCTTTTTATCTCAGAATCAAGAGCCAAAACCCTGGTTTGCATTACCAGGATTAGAGCAGACATTATACATCCAAATACTAAAACTTGCCTATTTTATGGTACAGTGTCTGTGGTTGCCAGGGTAGCACAGTTGCACAGTTTCCTGGTATTTGGTCGATGCTGCTGTCACAAATCTGTGCCTCTGGATAGAGGGTGCACACAAAGTATTTGTCTGTGGCATTTTGCAGATCTGCCATTCGACAAAACTCTTCCTCTTGGGTACAACCTGGGGAGCAAAGTCAGGAACAGTCAAACACATGAGGGTTGCTTTCCCTCTCTGCTCCTCTTCATGTTTTCAGGGCACTTAAAGCTATGCATCGGCAAATATCTAAAAGTGAGAATTTCAATATTATCCTATTAATTATACAAATTAATTAGTTGAATTCATTAAAAGTGCGAGAGAAAGAGGGACACATTCTGGCTCTGGTGGCACTGAACTGCAGGTTTACCTGGAGAGCACAGTAAAGGAGTTACAGCACAGCTCATTGGGAAGATAAATTACCCAGCTGTGACAAGCATTACTTCAGTGCATTGGTATCTCTTAAATATTTTAATTCGTAAATACCTCTTTCCTTTTAGTAAATTTTACATACAAATGAATTCTGCATCAGTCATGGGTCTCTAACACATAAAAAGGACAATAGTGTTTACAATGTCTTCATAAGTTTTTACAAAAAATATTTCTGAACATTCAAGCATCACACAAAATTAAACATAACTTTCCTAAATCAACTGATCAAGATGCTTGCCTGTAGCAATTTGTTCTGAAATCTGCCCCAGGGTAATAGTGCACCTTCAGAAGAGAACCAAAGCTGTCAAACTCATTTCTTAATTACCATAGCCATGGCTCCTGTAAACATTTATGTCAATCCTTAATTTTAAACAGGCATAGCTCTACTGACTTCTAACAGTGACGTTTGTGCACTGTTTAGTACTCTTAGTTCTGACTTCCCGGTAGAGCTAGAAGCTTTTCATCAAAACACATCAATATCAAAAAACTACTGCATCAAAATATTCTATATCATTAACCCCAAATATCTGCATTTTACCTTCTTTTACCACTATGCCATCTCTCTATTTGCAGGGTTACACTTCAAGTACAGGAGAGCATTGCCTAAGCTGTACCTTTGACTTCTCTTGCCCATGACAGGGCTATCCTGATGGGAATGATAGGAATCATTTCTGCCATGGCAGACAAAGAGTGTAAGGTAGAAACAGGAGGCCCCATTGGCAATTTCCACAAAAAATTTTAGGAGTTGTCTACAAAAAATCTCAAAGTCCAAAGTTTCTCCTCATCATTATTATAATACCTATTAAAAGATTTAGTTAATTATCATTCCCTACAGAATAACAGTCTCCAAGATGTCTTACGTGTGAGACACCAAAGCAGAGCATCCTCAGCTGAGTACTTCTGCCTGAAGACCCAATATTGCTGGTATGGGAGAGAATAGTTCTGGTCACTTCGTATCTGGCTGTTGTCCATTAGGTAGAAAAGATCCTTTGTGGAATCTGAGATACAAACAAACAAAGAATCCCACAAAAAAATTAACTATGATCTGGAACAAATTAAATTTATTTAGATATAAAATTCTGCCTTTCACAGTAAAACAGCTGCAACCACTTTGTAGAGCTAGAATACACCAAAGGCTTCTCATAATAACAGAATTGTCCACCCACAGTGAATTTTCTCTAGGCAATGACTCCTCACTGAGCTGCACCGCACAAAATAGCACTGCCAGACTATTTCCAACTCCAAAAACTAGATGAAATCCCAGCTCCCAGAAATTAGGGGGTTCTCTCTACTCTGTCATGCAACACAATATCCTAACAGTGAAGTACATGATTCAGAGGATGTTTGCAATTCCTTAATCAATCTAGTTTTATTAATCCAAAATACAGCCGTTTCCTTGAGAAGCTTTACACCTATCAGTGTTAAAGTTTTGCTTGGCAAGCTTAATGCCTATTTCAGTCATTTAACCTCATTTCTCCTAATTTATGCTCCTGCAGACCACATTAAATAACTCCTTTCTGTCCCCTGCCTGTGACCCTTGGACATGTATGCAATGATTTATTTCTCCTGAGCTCCCTCTGAAACTATCAATCACAGCTATTTTGTTCTGTTTCCAAATTTATCCCTTTAAATAAGGGTCCAGTATTGACAAAAATGGACACTTTTCATTGATCTCTTACAAATTTCTTCATAAACACTTTCTTATTTATCAAATGCCATCAGCAGTCTCATCCCCTGTTCCAAATTTGTGAGACATTGTGTTACTTAATCTTACATTCCGTGAAACAGCCAGACAATAATGAAAACAACGAAAAATAAAGAGGTGCTGATGATTGCTGCTGAAGTGCTGAAGCATCTACTGACATGCTGGAAATGCACTGTAGCTTTGAATTTTCTATCAGAAACCAGAAAAGGTATGTTACCCTGTGTTTTATAAATTATCAAGTCATAATAGCTCTATAGACATTTTCCCAGATGTATTCACAACTTCCTAAAAACGGTAACCTATAATTCCTGTTACCTCTCAAGTCTTAACTTCAACCTTCAGTTTCTCTTGAAACAGCTGTGTCACAACTAAGACTCAGGGATGGAGGTAGAAACTGCATTCCTTACATAACTGCAGGTTTTAATGATATCATCAGCGCCAGCAAGGTAAATGAAGACCCCTGAGGGCTGCACTCATGCCTTGGCAGGTAAATGCAAGATAATTTCACCCACTGTGTTAAGTGCATTTTTTTCTTTGTCTTTTTAAGTCTAGACTTTAAAATACCCCTAATTGTATTGGAGCTCTGCTAGGTAAAAGCTTATTTTTTGTTTTTAAAATTAGTTTAGTTTACCTTCCTTCCAAATTCCATAAGCAAAAGCAGCAATTCACTTCCTTTTAGGATTTTGCATGTATTAAATCATGCTCAGGCATTCATCAAGACTCCTCAGCAAAGATTACAGCTCATTACAGATGAACCAAGGTGCTCTCAGCACGTTCCACTGCTCACTTTCTCTTTCGATGAGAGCTCAAATGAACTCCAGTAACTTCCTATGAGTTATTTTGGACCTATACATGACTTGTTATAACCAAAAACAAACCCTGGAATAACAAAGGAGCTAAGAGAAGTTCACAGGTCCCTCACTGTCATCCTGCATGGAAGAAACTCTTGTGATTGCAGTTACATCCTGAGTTTCTCTACATCCCCTATTTACAGTCATATTGTCAGAAGCAATAAAGATGCCCAGGTACCCAGGCCATAGATTTCATTTTTGGGTTTATGTAAAATTTTTTCTCAGCCAAATAATATTTCCTGTGTCTCTTCAGTTCAGTAAGTCTGAAAGAACAAGTTTCACAGAACTTTTTAACACTTTCTTTTCCAGCCTGGGAAGGTAAAAATAATAAAGCCAAGCTTACACTTTGAACATCTTTCTCAAAACATGTATCAGACTTCCTACTTAAGAGAAATCCTCTGGCCTTTACAATACCTATACCATAATGAACATATATATAGCAAAATATGATATTTTCTGGTTAAATTCTGTACCCCCTTTCTGCTCTCTTCTTCTGCCTTCTCTGTCTACTCTTGCTTTAATACCTGATAACATGAGATCATTTTCTGTTGTCAAAGCAGAAGCCTCACACACAGATGTTTTTGTTCGGGTGACCATATCAGAGTCTGGAATAAAACAGGAATGAAAGAGCAGAGTAAATCCCTTTACCTTTCTTTCACAAGACAAGATAATCTTAGTTTCCAAAATTTTGCAAATAGATAATGTGCACCACCTGGGAAAACTCCCTTGGTTGTTCCACCAACTGCTGAACTAAGAATGAGTAAAATCATCTCTACAGAGCCCTGGGGAAAATCTAAACCAAGGTGCATTGTTTGGATGACAAAAGTAAACGCCATATCCACTCTGCAATCAGCATCAGTGCTCTGGAGGCTGTGTGCACTTATAGAGCAATATCACAAATCATTTGTGCAGGTCCTGCTATGTATATGGTGAGATTCAGAAAGCAAAAATAACAGTTATCCTGCCAATAAACATAATCCATGTAATTATGCAAAAAGTGCTAGATTATTATCGTACTTGGACACTGATGGGACAAAGGGAGGTGTCTTCATGATATCATTTTCAAGGGTATTACAAGTTATAAATTATGTTCTCAGACACAAGAATCTACCCAAATTTCATGAAACTGACAGTAGAAGAATCACTCCAGATTACATATCCTTGCCAAAATAGACTTCTGAGAAGAGTCTCAGTTTGGACAGCATAAAATGAAGTGACAATGACACTTCCATTATACAATGGACAGCTGCCACTCCCTACAGTTCATCATAAGTTTTTGCAAGAAGTTCTGTGAGATAACTTACCTCTCCACAGGTAAATTTCCTGAAAGGTAGTAAAATTTCTTTCTGCCTCTTCCACCAACTGAGAAGCTAATGAAGAAAAAATTTTGTTAGAATAGCCGTTTAAATTAAACATATATTTTTTAAATGCTCAGAAATTGCATAGAAAACACATCACTAGACTATGCATCACCTTAATTACAATACAAAACTCTAAGGAAGAATGTCCCAGGTGTCATGGCACTAGTCTAGGTCTGGGCAAACTACTCAATTTGCCTTCGTTGATTTTACCATGCAGCTCTGGGCATCTCCCTTTTTATCTTTGCTCCAGACTTTACCTCTGCCTGAATTAAATGCTGGAAGTATTACAGAGTGACATACTAAACACAATCTCGACTTTCATTAGTGTTCACATGGCAAAATGTGAGAGGTCCGTCTATCTAACAATGCATCCAGGCAGAGAATTCTTATTCTCTTGTGATATGGACTGACTTGAAAAAAGCACTGGAGTACAAGATCAGGCTGGTGAATAAGGCAGAGTCTATACAACAATTAAAGAGAACTAACATACTTCCACTGAACACTTGTCCTCCCAGGGTGAAGGAAAACCTCTTCTCCTTCTCGTCATAGCTCACACCGTTACACATCCCACCCAGGGCTGAGGTTGGTGTTGGACTCCAGCCTTTGGCACTGCAGATCAGCACGTCTGGGGAGCTCAGCAAACTGCACAGGATGGTGCCTAGGGGCAGGAAGAGACACAGCTGCATCACTCCACCAATGCTTTGCACCTACACAGAGCTTTTCACCCAAGCCCCCCGATATTTTCTCTAAATGCCAGCTGAACCTGTGTCACTGAGAGAGGTACCCTTCAGTATTGCTACCAAAAAACCCCCCAAAATAAGACAATCAGAGCCATATGTTTAAATCAGAGTGCTAATGTTAGCTCCTCATACCCAAACTAAACATTTGTAGCCTATTTTTCAGAGATTTCAAGCACATACTACTACCACCTAATAAAAGATTACTATTATCTGATAATACCCAACAATGTTCTCAGCACTTCATAGCACCACAGAGACACATCCAATCCTTTGATGGTCTTATAATCTCAGGTTCTGAACAACAAAAAAATGCACTTATATATTTTTACTGCAATTTTTTCCTGATTTCAGTCATCTCAGGCCTCAGTCTCCCGCAGCACAGTGATGTGAGCTGGGGGACCAGTGTGTTTAAGGCCTCATGTTCTAGCATCAGTCTGTTCCCATAATTTCTAGACAATGCTCAGCTCTTGCTTTGCACTTGCTGTCACAGCTCAGGCATTTCTAAGGTTTTACAATGCCCTCTCTAGTTTGTTTTTATGGACTGGGTACAGTTTTATGGACTGGTACTTCCTTCTTTTTTTTTAGCCAAAAGCTGAAGTCCAAGTAATGCATTTAGTACTGATCTATAGTACAGAACTGTAGTACTGATCCAAACAGGTCTCACAAACGAAACAGAGAGCTCTTCAACATTCACCTTTAACACTTACAAGTACAGAGAAACCAAAGTCTAATGGTAAATGTATAGAGAAATGAACTTTATGAGATCATCTAGAACATTTTGATGCAAAAAAAATATGAGATGCCAAAACAGAGACTAATTTTATGGAAATATTTTCTGACAATTTTCGCAGATAATTTGTGACAGTTTTTCACTGATTTTCTTAAATCTAGGATCAGTTTCCACTTCAAACTGGAGAAGTGCTTGTCGCATTGCAGCCACCAGCACATGCCTGGATTTCACAGAATCATAGAATATCCTGAGTTGGAAGGGACCCACAAGAATCATCAAGTCTAATCCCTGGCTGTCGATAGAACCCATCTTTAAATACTTGAAGAATGTTATTTACAACTTCATCTTTCTATAGGAAATGCATCTCCAAGGGGAAAGTCAATACCATGTGGGCTTGAAACTAAACTATAAAAAGCAAGCACTGACATAAAGTGCTTAAACTTTTTGGCAAAAATTTGGTTCTCCTGAAGTCCCACCTCTGCCAGACTCCATCCATCCCACTCCCACTTGCTCTCCTACCTGGACACCCAGACCTGGGAGATTACAGCATTTCTGTGTGCACTAATATAACATAATTCTGTTTAGCATCCTGTTTTCCTGCTCTTAAAAGTTTTCCTGCTCTTATTTTCATTTGCACTAGAAGAACTCTGGAGGCACCTTCTTTGTTCCCGCATCAGCTGAAAGGCACCAAATTCTGGCAACCCAGCTGTGCTGAGTACAGAGAGGTGTTTTCAGAACAATTTGTCTCATCCAGATGGAGATGTCACACACACACAGAGAATAGGCTGAGTTGGAAGGAACATATAAGGATCACTCAGTCCAATTCCTGGCCCGGCACAGGACAGCCCCAAGGTTCACACCATGTTCCCAAGAGCACTGTTCAAACACTTCTGGGATTCTGTCAGGCTTATCCCTATAAAATGTCATTTCGTTCCAAGAGCAGGTTGCTACCTCAGCTCTTTACTGCTCCAGACCAAGTCTTGGGCATTACTGAAATCCTGACAATACCAAAAAAATGTCAGTGATGCAGAGACAGGCTGCTGCCACAGGTATGATGTAAAGGTAGGTGTACAGTGTCCAACAATGACTTTTACTCATTTAGCATTGGTTTCCTACAGCAGAATTCTTCCCTTTCAGTCAGGCAGTACCTCCATCCAGAGGGAGCTGGCTCAGGATGAATCCATCACAGCAGGAGTCCCGGCTGCACTCCTGCCTGCAGAGCAGCCCAGCGTCGGTCTGGGATGTGCTGCCTGCCGAGAGCACAATGGAGCGGTACACGCCGGACAACGCATTCTGAAAGCCAGTGCTCTCAAAGGCCTTGAGTCCAGAGGAGTTAAATTCCTGTCCTGGGTAGACAGAATGGCAAAAAACCTCAAGGGGAGCTCAAGGAATGCTTTTGAACTGCCTGCAGACTGGAGCTGATTGAAAGTGTTATGAGCAAAACTCATTTTTAAAAGTCCTTTTCTGGGCTTTGAGTTTCAGAAGCAAGATAAGATCATCAAATGATTTGGTGCCATTAGACCTGAGCAGCTGGTCATAATGTACTGTCAGCAAAGAGTTCCTAAACTCATGTGTGCAGTTAGGTTGGCAGTGTTCCACTTTTGAGCACTGCATCAGTAATTCCCAGATATAAATGAAACAAATTTATCCCATCAAAAAAGTAAAATGTGTAATTTGCCCAGCATAATTGCATCTGCAATTAAGGCATCTGCTGACTGGAAGGGCATGATTCATAGAATTTTGCATCTAGAAAACTAAAATAGTTCTGGTATCAACAAGATTACACTGATTGCAACAATCTTAGGTGACTTGTGTTTTTTTCAGGTGATCTAAGGTCTTTAATAAATAGTGACTCAGAGGTTTAGATAGAAGTACAAAGAATACAGGGAGTAGAGAGTTTTGAGTGGATGGGACAGGCAGTGCTATCAGTAACACACTCAGGTCAGAAATAAACAAACAAACAAATAAATAAATAAATAAAATTTATCTTTTACATTCGCTGAATCGCTTTGGGTTTCACTGGGGGGCAGGTTATTTTTTGGCTGGTATATTAGTAGAACAATTCACAATCAAAAGTAATGTGAACTGTTAAATTATGTACAAGCTGGTCATTAATAATGCCTTATATGTTCAAATAACAAACTGCTTAATAAAGAGAAATTGTAACACAACAGAACAGAATAGGAAATACATTGAATAGAATTTGAGTTTTTATAGGACTAGTTGCTGGCAAAAGCCAACAAAACGTCTTACAAAAGCTGTATTCCTAATTTCTAGGGAAGAAGACATGAAGGGAAGAATTGCTGAGGTTTCTGGTCTGTCACTAAATGTTGAGCTTTGAAAAGTATTTTGTCTTCTTAAACAAAGATGCTCCCCACATTTAGTCATGATCCTCTAAAGAAGTAACTACCAGCTTGGGCACAGAGTCAGATTTAGGTGAATGATTCCCATCTGGTACCTCTCTTCAAATAGACCATCAGTGCAGCTCCCTCTGGGTTCCTGACACGAAGCAGGCAGCTGAGGCCACCAATGCTAGTGGCAGTAGGGTTTCCTAAAACACCTTGCACCTGAGACAGAAAACAGGCAAGCAAAATAAATACAACCTAATTGATTTCCTCTCCTAAAATTAATTTTCTTTATTAAGAAACTCATGGGGAGGAATGGGTACATGCAAAAATTATCACCATCACAACTTCAAGTGGACATTTTTAATGCTATCTATTACACACATTTTTTACTCTATCAAACTGAGATCTCAGCTCCTCAATGCCACATTGCTGTTTAAAAGTAGTGAATAGGAGAATAGTAAAGTGATAAAGAGCACAGAGTTCAAACCCTGGGCTAGAGGAAGGGACTCAGAAAGTATGACAGTTTCAGGTGACCTGATTACCAGCCTGGCTACTTCTAGTTTGGACTATCCAGATTAAGCCACTTTTTAAATCAGCCTGATATCCTAACTTAGGAGCTCAGCATGTTTTAGGAACAACAGTGTTGTGGGATGTTTCAACCAAACACTGAGCTATTCAGATGTCATTTTGGAAACATCTGGGAGTATCTTCTTTACCAACTTGCAGGGATTTATCACTGCCATAGGGCAGAGCAATGTCCAAGGGGTCAGGTAACAGCCTGCCTTTCTCCTGTGATCTTGTCTACTTAGATTGAACACACAGCATTATGATAATTTTTAAACACGATCATTCTTACCATTCCAGAGGTGGTGCAGTTGAAGTTGACTTCAGCAGCACTGTATAATTCACAGAGCATTTCAGCACCAGCAGGAGTTACAGTTGCAAAGCCACAGGCACCTTCCCTCTCACAGCCTGAAAAACAGGAAAGAAACTTTTAGGTTTCCTAGCACTTCACATGCAAAATGTTTGCTACAAATTCCCCTGCTTACTGCCACTTACCTAGATTCCCACATGCCTATCAGACTGCAATCATATGAATTTAATTAGCCAGATGAACTTTAGTACTCAACTATTTTAGTAGAGGGTTAAGGATTTTAAATTGAATTTAATTCATGCAAAAAGTTGTTCATCACCTGATGATATAAACAGCTGAGATAGGTCTAATCACGCACCCAAATATTTAAAGCCTGCTGGATAATTTTGCCTGAGGTAGGACTCTCATGAACCACTTTGCCAGCACATCACATCTGGCTGATACAGTAACCCCATGGCAAAGACGTTGTGACAGATATCGGAGTGATAGGAAGAAAGGAAATATTAAATTCTTCAATTGTGCTGGCTGCCCCTACAGCAATCCCATGGCCACTGTAAGGGAGAAACAGCCATCCCCTCCAGATTTTGGAGTGGCTGAAGATCCTTTTGCCCTTACACATTCACCATTAACTTTCTCTCACAGCTCTGCTCATAGCACAGGTGAAACACTTTCCAAATGTCTTTAGAATAAAATCAACCAACTTAGATCAAAACATGAGCAGAATTGTAAGCTCAGCTATCTGAATTTATAGGGAGTAAGAGAGGGAAAGATTAAACCTTACCCTTCAATGAGCCCTGCAGCAGTAAAATTTTGTAGTAGTGCTGCCATTTACATAACTTATAAAGAAAACATAACTATGAGCACGGAATCAGATTGGTTATCAGAGGGGCATGATTTCCTCCCCAGGTTCATTCTCAGGCTCTCTCAGTTCAGTGTCTTGCTTTTGAAAGTCTCCATTTCCAGGGGAAGGTACAAGAAATCTTACACTATACAGCCAGGATGAGCTGGTGCAGGAAGATCATTCTAGTAACACATAAAAAACTTTACATATTCAATTCTTAGCATGAGAGTGATTGCTCCAGCTAGACCATGGCACACAACACAAAGCCACTGATTCGTCAAAATTTTGATAGGTGTCTTACAAACATCTGTGTTATTACTGCCAGGGTGTTTTTACTTTGAACATGTCCCCTCTGCTTCCCCTCAGAGCCTGAGCATTTGGAGACACAAGGTGAGACTGGCTCAAAGCACCCTGAAAGCAGTGTGGTGATTCCTCTTGGTTTTAGATAATTCTGAACCAATCTAAACCAGATGCAATATAGTATATAGACTGTAAGACTTGGCAGAGGAATATCTCTGTACTCTTTGTAATACCCTGCTGACGTAAGCAAGAATGATTATTCCTATTTCACGTGCCAATCAGGTAATTTGTGAAGAGGTAGAAGCTTGGTTTTCATATGTCCTGAACACCAAATCCTTCTTCTGTCTGCACATCTGCAGAATCTGATGAATGTTTCCTGGTTTAAATCTTGATTTTGATCTATACTGCAAACTATACCAACTGCATTTAAAGACAGATGAGTTGTCTGAAGTGGTATGTGAAGGCAGAAGACTTCTTTCTGAAAGAAACATCAACCTCTTCCCTGAACAAAGGTCACCAAAAGTTGTAAATATCTTGCAGTGAATTGGTGTCGAACTGCAGAACATATAGTTCACGTAGGAACTTAACTATAAACTCATCATGTTAAAGATTATTATTTTCCATGATGGTTAGTGTTGTCTCTACAGCTTTTCTCAGTTTTCTCACCTGAAATGCACTGAAAATATGGACTTTGCAGGTCTCCCCCAAATGACTGAGACTGCAGAGTTTGAGCTTCTTCTGATCCATAAATCAGGCTGGAGGCAGGAACTCTTTCAAATTTTCTGAGCACTAAAATAGAGAAAACAAAAAAACCAACCAGGTTTATTATCAGGTATTATCAGTAGGTATTATCAGTTCCCATGCTGCAAATAGACAAAGACTTTAGGTAGAAATAAAGCTTGAAGAATTCTGTGGGGGGAGAGGTTTGCTTATTAAATGATATTCCATAACCTCACAGATAATGCAGGAGACAGCTGCAGGAGCGAGGGTAGAATTTCTGCTTAAAAAAAAAAAAAAAGGCATCACAAG
Organism: Dasyornis broadbenti; assembly: GCA_013397935.1. Taxonomy (NCBI): domain Eukaryota; kingdom Metazoa; phylum Chordata; class Aves; order Passeriformes; family Dasyornithidae; genus Dasyornis; species Dasyornis broadbenti. Next base: position 535,582 of record VZRN01004509.1, on the reverse strand, counting down.
ATCTTTTAAAAACCAGTTAGCCAGGAGTGGGCTGGGATTTTACTTTCCAGTGAGGCTTCTCTTCCAGCAGCAGTCCCACCATCTCTCGTTACTTGTTCATGGCATTGAACCAGCTAGTGAGTCAAAGGGGAACCAACTTTCTACAAAACATTCACAGAAACAAGAGCCAGCTCCAACAGCACTTGGTTAGACAGGAAATCCAGGAGCCTTATCACTTGTTTCCAGAAACACAACAGCCTGATCTCCACTGACTTCAGGACTGGGGCTCCATGCAAGGTAGGATGTCCTACTGCTGCTTTGTTACTCCTTCACTTTTAACATGCAACTGTCACTTTACTGCCCAAACCCTTTTATCTGCTCACTCTGTGTGAGGGGTCTGACAAGCAGCACTATTCACACACTGGGAAAAGCTCAAGGGGTCTAGAGATGCAAACCCCAAAGGTCACTAAATGGGGCGAGAAATCTAGTCCAAAGTCAGGAGGGTTTGGCGCTGGCTGTGCCCTGAAGAGGATTATAGGCTGGTGAAGGGACACAGTGCCACCACCATCCCTGCTCAAGCTGCTGCTACCTGTATTCCTGAGGGGTTGGGCACAGTGTGTGCACAGGCTGATACACCACCATATTTGAGTGAGCACAGCACATTATCCCAGCCCATAGCAGGGAAGCTGGAAGTAGATGGTCTTTAAGATCCCTTCCAATCCAAGCCATGCTGTGATTAAGAGAAGAATGTGGTGACTTAGTATCATCCCTTCATGACCAAACTTCTCAAAAGGCCCCAAGTGCAGGCAAACCTCGGGCTCCTCGCAGCCAACACCTGGCCTAGACCTAAAAGAGGTAAAAGCAGGAGTTCTAGTGTGGTCCCAGCTGTGGGACACATCTGCACATGGAAGAGCTGGAAGCTCAGACCCTCTCCCCATTGCACTCATGGGTGCAGAAATCCAGCTGGAGGATCACAGTCTCTCCCTGAAATGTCTGGATAAACCACGAAATAAAAGTCAGGGGTAAGTTCCTAAAACAATCATTTGTACTCTTACAGAACAACAGTCAGGGCTAAATCAGAACCAAATGTCCACTGCTGTCAGGGCTGAGTCAGCAGGTGCTTTTGATAAAACCATCATTTCTGCTCAGAAAAAACTCACATGGGTTTGTCAAATGCTTAGCCCAAGAAAATCCTTGCAGTCCAGCTTAGAAGGGGACAGAAAAGAATTATGGTGTAAGCAGAAGTGAAAGCTTTTTCCTTCCTAGAAATACAGGGCACCAAAACACAAGCATTAGCTAACCTCTGCACAAAACCAAATCCCTTCTGCATCTGCAACTTGTAGTGATGACTGCTTAAAAACTGCCCTCATTTCTATTCCAATATTCAAATTTAAAAATTACATTTTTAAATGCTTTTCTTATCTTCTGACTTTTCCCCCTAATTCTGACTTCATCCCACCCCTCCATTTTCAAGAGAAAATAATTTTCCTCTATTTTTCTCCCATATTATTGAATACAATATTATTGAATACAGTATGTATTGAATGTAATAATATGGGAGAAAAGTAGAGAAAATATAGAGAGTGTAATGAAACAGTAAACTAAAAACATTTCAAAAATACTATAGAAGCTCTCTTTTTAAAAATTCTTGAATTTTGTTTTTTTAATACAAAGAAAGGTAAAAAAATTGCAGTCATAAAGTCATTTCACAGGCCTTGTGCAGAGCAGAAACTCTTATTACTAGAGTAAAGCTCTAGGTCCTTCTGTTGCTGTAATTACAGAATCATAGAATGGTTTGGGTTGGAAAGGACATTAAAGATCACCTGGTCCCAAACTCCAGATAATAAATGTTAAGTAATAAATGTTAAGTGTAAATGTGAAGTGGCCTAAAATATAACAAGAGAGAGAACAACAATAATGAGCAATGGTTGTTACAGCTTATTCCTCTGCATTCATACAAGGCAATTCTGCTTCCGTCTGAAGGCTCAAAAACCAAAGACCAGTTGGGTTTTGGTGACCCTTCCCAATTGCCAGCCTCTTGTCAAAGCAAGATCAGCCTTCAGCCCCTACTGTCTTGCTGAATTCAATTAAGGGAAATAGTAGGGGCAGGGGAAAAAGTAAAAATAACAATAAACTGTTTCACTTCACATTATGCTTTCTGGAAATGCAGCATGGTCTTTAAAGGAAAAAAAAATAGCCATAAAATTATTATTAAAAAATTATTATTAAAAAATCCCAAGCAAGCAAACAGATTTCTTAAGTGTTTGTGGTGCCCTGAGCAACATGATCTTTTGGGTGGCATCCCTGCCCATGGCAGAGGTTCTGGAACTAGATAGTCTTTAACGTCCTTTCCCAAACAAACCATTCTATGATTCTGTGATACATTGCTGCTGGCTTTTTAAACCTTGAATTTTCAACAACCATAAATATTTGTAGTGATATGTTCTAGCATGATCCACAAAAACAAGTACAGATATCTACAGCTGCTCCATCCTGGACAGAGGCAGAACTGCCCAAGCAGGAAGGCTCATGGTAACAGAAGAATTAAGCTCCTGAGTCTTCTGCCCAGAGAAACATCCCAACTACCCTGTGACTGAGAGCAACAGAGACTTACATCTTGTTTTCATAACTGTGATCAGTCTCTGAGTATGTTCAGAGGAAATAAAGAGCTATTTTAACTGAAGATAGCTTTGCAACCTCTTCTCAGCTGTGGCCTTTACTTTTCACACTCTTTCCACTGATCACACTTGTCATAAAGCATTGTCTAATTCAAAGCACGCCATGACATCAGTTTTTAAACAGAATATTCTATTAAATTCAATACCAATCATATGATGGGCATATAAAAACATCTGGGAAAAAGCAAAAGCTTTGAGGCTGAGAGGCATAATTTGACCTTACTGCAGGCAGTCTGGGGACTCTTTGATAGATGACTTTCTCTGCTTTTCAAGTTTTTCATCCTTGAGAACCAGCATTTCACAGCTGTATTCATGCATAAGCAACCTCCCCCAGCCTGCCAGGATGTGTTCCCCAAGTCAGATACCTTACAGCACAAGCCCAGAGGGTGATGTTATATTGTGGCTGTGAGGTCATTGCTGAAAATAGTCTATTTCCAATGAATACACTGGTGAGGGATAATTTTACAAAGAAATTAATAATTCTGCTTCTTCCTCATTAGCTCTCTCGTTATTCTTTTGGGTTTCCAAGCAGAGATCATGAGGTCAGCACACATCAAAAGCTGGCAGCCATCTGAGAGTGCAGGAAACCTGCTTCTCTCTCCTCCCTTACCAGAAATAATTTCCCCAGTGTAGTCAAGAAATGCAAAACTAAGGAGGAAAGTGGCTTCAGGCAGAGGACGCAAATATGGGAAATTGAATAACTATGGGACAGTGAATCCAATCCCCATAAGCTGTGGAGTGATTAGTCTCCTCATAAGGAGGTTTTTGACCTCTATGCGGGGTCAAAACATAGCCAAAATATCCTTCTGCCACTTACCCAGGCACTGGTCATCTGTAAGGAGATCCTCTGTTTCAGTCCAGTCCAGTGCTGCTCCAAAGATGTCAACACAGAAGGATTTCTTGGTGTCAGGGTCTTGCTGGGAAGGTCTATATTGGCCCTCTTCCTCACACTGCAGACCCTGCTCATTGCTCTGGCAGTGTGTGACACCTGTTACAAGTGAGCAAGGAAAGAAAGAAAAAGGTGCTTTGAAAATGCTGTCACTGGGTTTCACAGAATGTCAGAGGTTGGACGGAACCTCTGGAGGTCATAAGGCCAGAGCTCCCTACTCAGGCAGGGCCACCCAGAGCTGGATGCCCAGGATCACCTTCAGATGGGTTTTACTCAGCTCCAAGGACTCAACAACCTCCCTGGGCAATCTGAGCCAGTGCAGTAAAAACGTTTTCTGATGTTCAGAGGGAACCTCCGGTGCAGTCACTGGTCCTGCCAGTGCAGTAGGACAATGTTTCGATGCTGTGGGACAAAAGTCCCCTTAGCACAGCAAGACACTTCACTGAAAATTAAGCTGTGATTTGCGTGGTGTTTCCTGCTCTGGACATGGTAGCCTCACTGCTTTCTTGCTACTTCAATTTGTGTTTCAAACATTTTTTTGGATTCTCTGTCATGGATCAAATCTCTGTTGATGTATTTCCAGTACTGTAAAGCAAGGTACGAAGAAGGAATTGTGTTTTCATACAGGTTTGTTCTGTGCCTGCTGCAGTGGATCTGTGGAATGTTGTGAACAACAAGAAGAGCTATAACACCAATTAATTCAGAAAAACTCTTCAGACTCTACAAGGAGACAGCAGGGAATGAAAGAAAATAGGAATGTAATGTGTAATGTGGCCTTTTGGAGAGGTCTGGCGCTGAGATGCAGCACAAAGGTAAAGTGGATACCAGGCAGGGAGCAGGTTTAGAAAAGAAAATTGCAATTGCAAAATTAAATGCTAAGGGAACAAATTTTTAAGGACACAAGTCCAGTACCTACACAGGGAACACACATGGAAAAGAAGAATGACAACTGTAGGCAAAAGCTAATTGATGCCAGGATGCATTGCAATAAAAACAGGTGTGTTATCCCACCTAAGAGAACAAATAGGTTGAAAGAGAACAAAGTAGACCATATACTCAAGGACAGTACCAAGAAGCCCATTCTTGCTACTCTCATTTTTATCTTATTTTTATATAAGCAAATTCTGTAGACAAAACTGAATTTGGACCTAATAACTGATTTTCTGTATAGAACTGCCTGAAAAAAACAAGTCATTTAAGCTGAATTCACCAACTTTAGTGAACATTTCAATAGTTGCTTTGTGAGAAGTGTTTTTATTTGCAGGGGAAAGAGCTGAACAAAGCAAGACTATTTTAGTGTTCATGAAAGTGGCAATAAGTGAATTGCATGAGAAGATTCTCACTGATACTGAACACCCAGATATCATTCACAGTGAGGACTGTGAACATGTCTAGAGGAACCACAACATCCTGGATGAAACTGACCACTTGTTTCTCATGCATTTTTGGTCAAAACACCAGACAGTTTGTACTTTGTAAAATGCTTTGAATGTATGCAGAAGGGATTATGTCCATCCAAAAACCCCCAGAGGGAGGATTTTATTTCTTAAAAAAACTTACAGATGAATAAAAAAAATCATTAGTTATTTGAAGCCAGAATATAAAGGATATGGAAAAAATGAGTTCAACTTACAGTGATCAGCACTGATTGCCCCATAGGAGTTGGTAGTTTTGCCCACAGGACACTTGATACAGAAGGAATGTCCTGTCTGATACTGATAGTAGCCAAGAGGGCAGGGAATGCATTCATCGTCCTGGAAATAACTGCCCGGAGGACAAACAACTGCAGAGAGAACAATCACCTTATTACTCGTTTGGAATTCAACCAGTTCTGGCATTTGCACACATATGTGTGGGTGTATGTGTGTATATATATATCCATAATGTATATATATGTATTTATAATACTGGTAGACTTGCCATTGGCTTCAAGCTCTTAATATATGTATTTCTAAGAGGTACAACAAAGTAAACACTCCTTAAGTGATCATTAAACTCATCAATGACAGGAAGAGAGGCTGTGATCTGTTTTCTCAGACCACCTAAACCTGTTCTTGAATTAGTGCACATGAAGCTCTTTGGAAACGCCAAGTCCAGGCCTGATTTCCAACTGTCAAATCCATTTGTAATAAGATAATGCAGGTGGATAAGTTGTTAAAGGAAGCAAAGGAACACAAGCTACAAAAAGAGTAACTTCTAACGCTACAAACAGAAAGAGGAAGGCTCCGAGGAGCAGAAACACCAAAACCATCCAACAGAAATCCACCATGTGGTAGCACTTTCATTCAGAATTCCTGGTAAAGAAATTTTTGTTAAGCACTTCCAAACTAAACAGTAATGGTTGGATTAAAAGTCACTAGTCGTGCACATGACAACCCAAACACAAAACAAAAAGATGTTCTTAGTGATGTTCTTAGTCCATATCCATATCATTTTCAAAACAATCAGGAGCAGTATTTCCAGCTGACCTGTTGCATTTTACAAAGAAAATTCTTTGTCTTCTGGGATGTCATGGAATACTGTCTTTCCCTCCAGAGCGTTCAAATGAACGTTAAAGCAGAAGAGTCATAGACATATTTGCAGGACAATACCTCTGCTTGTTATTTCACAGCTGCTTTCCAGATGTAGATTTCCTTCAAAATACTATCAAATGCATATTTTGGGACTTTGACAAGGTGCAAAACTTTATTTCTGTTCTTGCCTTGCAGCTTGACAGCAGTTTAAGCTTCCATGAGAGAGAAACAGTAATGGAATATTGGCCACTCTCACTACAACTCATATGATGAATTGCTGTTCTGGCCAACACACCAGAATGTAAATTAATTTAACTCATAGGAGCACCTAAATTATAACGGACTAAAAAGACAGCTAGTAGAAAAATTATCAAATCCTCCTTCATCTGCTGTAAATAGTCTAGTGGGAAAGTCTGGGATGATACAACCGTGAGACTGAAATTTTCCTCCAAGTACATGTCAAGACAGTTACTCTGGGTAAAACACATATCTAAAACCAATTACAGAATGTTAAAAAATCCTGGATCAGTCAGAATTCTCCTTTCACAAGCACGTTATTTAATACACAGGAGTGTCTGATACATTTTAAAGACACTTTCCAACTCATGCAAAAGCATAATACTCATTGAACAACAGCAGAAATTAGTGAAATGAGCAATCCATGCCTAAAGTGAAGACAAAATGCAATGAATGAGGGATGCTAATTAGGCAAGTACAGTTTAAAAAGAAACAAATTAAGCTTTTGAAAACATTCTCCTGTTTTTGTAGTTTTAGTCACAATGTGAAAGAAACATCTGTGTCTTCTATCACCTTTTAAGCAAGAAAAATTGCCTTTTGTTTCACATGTTAGATTGACAAAAGGGGACAAAGAACAGTTAAAATAGTTGGTGTAGAATAACGTTACAGACTCTGTAATTCTTGGAGGGACCTATCACTTCAGCTACAAGCCTCACTGACACAATTGCATAGAGGTTCCATTTGACCCTACAAGTGAGAAAAGCCACCATATTGAACTTCTTTCAAAGATTAACATTAATATATTTTAACAACACAAGAAACAAGAGAACACCTTCCAGCCAAAATCTCAGAGCTAAGTGTTACTATTGGGACCAAAATTTGTATCCCTAAAACAGGGAAAAAAAAAAAAAAAATCCCTTGCTCCTGCACGTGAAATTTGGAACCTGGTCTCACCTCTAACCGGACTTGGGCTTCTGTTGCAAAATCCAGGCTAAAGAGCAACTCACTGAAGTGATTCCACAGGGATCCTACCCAAACAGGAGCCTCAGCTCTCATTACACTAAGCAAACTCAAAAACTGTCACAGTGATCATTGCCCAATGCTTGCACTGCTCTTTCCTCCCTCCAGGGATACTGGAAAAGTTTGGGATATCAGATTCTTGATACAGATTATTAGAAATGAAGTCTTGAGCTTCCAATCAGCTATAAATCTAGCACTTTCATATCAAACTTCATAGCAACTTTCATAGAATTGTCAAGCATTTTAAACAAAAAAAAGAACCAGCATAAATATGTATAGTAAGACAGCTAATTTACAAACAGGCTTCAGGTTTTCTCCTGAAATAAATGGGGGAGAAGGGTTATGTTCCTAATGTCCTCCTGGACAGTTTCCAACTCTCTTAGTTTTGACTCATACCTTAGCAAAGAAGGTGCCTTTTGTCCTATTAAAATTTAGATAAAACTGTTACTGCCAACTCTTAAGGAATTATATGAATGGATATCTGTGATATAACATAACTCAGTTGAAGACTCAGACTGAGAAAAAATGTCACATAAGAAAAACAAACATATGATAAATGTTACCCATTTTACAGGCAGGAAGACATGAAACAAAGCTACAATAGATGGAAACCTAGATAAAAACATAACTGTAAGGAAAATATATGAGATGAAGAGGCAGATTAATGTAAGTTGCATGTTCCTAAATGAAAATATTAAGCTTATTGAGAACACTAGAAACCTGTCCCTACTGAGCTGACCTTGCTTCTTTGAAGGAAAAGCAAATGACATTGACAGTGAAATAACACCAAGCAAACCAAAAAGACCAGCATCTGAAAACACAATTTGTATTTCAGGAACAAGCTGGAACAGGAAAGAGGAGAGAATAAAGAATCTCTGCCACCCTCACACAACTTTGGTTTCTGTAGTCACAGGTGATACTTCTTACTAATAGTTCTTCTTATTAGTAGAGAAACAAATTCAGAGAGGATGAATGACCAGGAAAAACCCATATATATTTGTATCATAGGGGAACCAGAACCCAAATTCTTAAATTCCCTGTTCAGAATAAACTACGCAGTCCTGCTACACAAGCCAGTGTCCAGCAGCAGGTACACCATGACAGCTTAGAGTATGAAATCTCTGTCAAAAGCTGGAGCAGAAACTGTCTCCTTTCCATGTGTCTATGATGTCTGTTTTAGTGAGTGACGTTTTCCACAGCTCCTGGTTCAAATATGTATGAATTAACTCACAAGGCAAGTTAATTCACTGCTTCCTAGAGGCCTCTATGCCTGGCAGGCAGTTTTTGGCAGAAAGATCTAATTCTTTGTAAGTTCTGCTCTAAGTGATGGATTCTACTTAAAAAATAATGATGCCTTTAAGCAATACAACACTACATCTTGTAAGGTAGCTGCAAGTTTTTATGGACTCTGGACTCAGCAGGAATTAATATCTTTTCTGTGTGTATTTCAATAACCCAAATCTCAAGTGTTTCAGACTGTGGAGATGAACTGAACCTGCAGACAATTTATCCTTAAAGGTCCAGGCTGGAAACTGCAACAGTTCAAAAGTGGTTCATCACTTGATTACCTCACCCAGGCATTAGGAAACACTCTGAACTTAAAGAGAAACACCACACCAAGCAAGGAGATATGTTTTTTTCACATATTCAGATTTGCTTTATAGTCATGAAGTGATGAATATGTGAGAATATTCCCAACACTGGAAAACTTATCCAATACCTGCTTCTTTTATACCTATAAGCAGTACATCTCTCATCTGTTCTCTAGATAAAAAAAAGCAAGACGTATTAAATACACCCCAAACTGGCATAAATGAGACATGGACTCATTGACGACAACTGGGTCAACAAGGATAATCAGGAACTGAAGCAAGGTTGGTGTTGATGGACACAAGAGTGGGGCTGTTAAGGCAAAGGCACTTTGGCAGCATGGCCTGGTACTAAGGACAGCTTGGCACAGCCACAGGGAGCTGTGGAAAAGGTAGGTTTGGCAGCCCTAAGCAGGATGATGGCAGAAGGGCAGCCTGTTCCAGGGAAGCAGACTACACAGAGGGAAAAAAGAAGAAAAGAGGGCAGAAGTGCAGTCAGGTCTGGGTGTTGGCCAACATCAAAAAAGCTTCTGTCTGAGCTGGCTGGATTTGGCCCAGGAATTCACAATTTCAGGACTTTCACTATTTCTGCATCTAGGTTTCTATTCCAGGTAACGTATCATTATCTGAAGCTCTGGCTACATTATCTTTGTGAAATCCTCATATTAAGGACCATGTACATTACAGAATGATCTTCTATTACCAGACAGATCTAAAATAATCCCCAAAAATATTTACAAAACTTTCTATACAATGTCAGTGCCATGATGCCTGTTTCCAAATCATTGGTTCAACATAAGGAATGAACAGTAACCAAAGCACTAATTTCCATCTCTCCCATTCATGTTGGTGCCTCATACCTTTCTCATAAGAACCTTAAACACAAGTTCAGTGATGATTTTCTAATTTCAGCTTTACACTGAGAAACAGCTAAACTGAGACATACCACATCCTTGTGAATTAGGGTCTGCTTTCCCAGGAGACAAAATTTTTCGAAACCCACTTCTGCATCCAAGCTGCACACGTGGAGACAGATCAAACTCTTCATCCCGTGGAAAATCAATGACAGAATCTGCTAGGAACTGCTTGGAATCCAAATGCAGCAGAAAAACACCATCCTTAATCTCTTTTATAAATGCTCCGATGAGATTTTCCCCAACAATTGCATTTTCTAAAGAGGAAAAAAAATACAACAAAATAGCATGAAAGACATTTCCAATATGAGAATGGATAACTACACAGAAACTGATGAACTTGAAGTCAAAAACTGAGGCAGATGCAGAAATACAAGCATGTTAACAAACAGCAGACTATAATGGATCTGTACAGTGTCTATCAAATTATAGTCTTACTTTGCCCACTCTGTTTAAACACACCTGAGAACACCTCAAACAGAAAGCCCCAAAGCTGCCTTAGAAGGTAACGGAAGTTGGAACATAATGGGAGATGATGGTGACATGACTACAGAGAGCAGGTTCTGCGCAATTTCTTTTGAAACCACAGAGCCATTCCCTCAAAAAGCTATTTTTGCACTACAGGGAATTTATAATGTGGAGAAGGTCAAAGAGGTAATGCCCTCAAAGAGGAACACTTCCAAAAGAAAAGTTGAATACAAAACCAAACACACTTTTACTTAGATTCACTTTCTGCAAACTGCTCAAATATTCACAGGGACAACAGAATATTAGATAAGATACAATTTAGATTAGATATCATTTAGATTAGAAATCATTTAGATTAGATATCATTTTGATTAGATATAAGGAAGAAGTTTTGTACAGTGAAGGTGGTGAAACACTTGACCAAGTTGCCCAGAGAGGCAGTACATGCCACACTCCTGGAAATATTCAAGGTCAAATTGGAAGGGACTCTGAGGAACCTGATTGAGTTGAAGATGTCCCTGCCCACAGCAGGGGTGTTGGACTTGATGACCTGTAAATGTCCCTTCCAAGCCAAACCATTCTATCATTCTGTGTTTTGTGTTACTCTTAGAATATGGAACAACTGGATGGATATAAAAAATATCAGACTGTAGAGCCAGGAACTACAGGATCACTGCAGCTGCCATCTGTGTCCTGAAGGGTTTTGAATTCAGTTCTGATCAAGCAAAAATTGCTGTAGGACACATATCTCCAAATGTCAAAGTTAGAGGGAAGGATGTGCAGACAGAGCTATTTCTGTTTCGTGCTGGGAACACCATTCCAAAGCAGTAAAACTGGAGAAAATGTGACGCAGAATCACCTGGGTTGGGAGAGACCTTCAGCATAATCTAGTCCAACCACTAACCCAGCAGCACCATAATTACCCCTAAATGATACCTCAAGTGACAGATCCAGAAGCCTCTTGAACATTTCCAGAGAGAGTGACTCCACCACCTCCATGGCAAATTCGTTCTAATGCCTGACCACTCTCTCAGTGAAAAAAAAAAATTCTTATATCGAATCTGAACCTCCCCGGGACAACTTGAGTCCATTTCCTCTTGTCCTGTCTCTTGAGACCTGGGAGAAGAGATTGACCCCCACCTCCTCTCAGGTAGTTGCAGACAGCAATAAGGTCTCCCCTTCTCTCCAGACTGAACAACCCCCAGCTCCCTCAGCTGCTCCTCATCAGACTTGAACTCCAGACCCTTCACCAGCTCTGCTGCCCTTCTCTGGATGTGCTCCAGAACATCAATGTCCTTTTTGAAGTGAGGGGCCCAAAAACAAACACAGGCTTCAAGAAGTGGCCTCATCAGTGCTGAGTACTGGGGACAATCACTGCCCTGGTCCTGCTGGCCACATTATTCTTGATACAGGCCATTATTCTTGATATACCCACAAAGGGCATTTGAATTTGAAATATATTTTTACTATCTTTTATTTTGAAGGAAAACACTAACTGCTTTAAAAGAAGTTCCTTACACCATCCCTAACTCTCATGGAAACCACAGAAAAGATCTGCCAGCCAGTGGTCTCTGTGTAGTTGCTCTAGGACATCAGAGGTAAGGATCATTCTTTAGTGTCAAAGGTAATGCAACTAATAGAAAAAGAGGGGAAAAAAGAAAAAAAAAAGAAAAAAATAATTTGGAAGAAGTTAGTTAAATTTTTCACAATGTGTGAGTTGTGTTTCTCTGAGTACAATGAATAGAAACACTTTTCCACCACTGAGAACTTGTCCAGTGGAAATTAACATCTGGGACAGTTCAGTTCATGCCCGATAAAGTGATTTTCAATCCCAGTTAAGGCAGCTGGGAGAGGCAGTCCTATCTGAAAGAAACATTCAATTATAGCTTCTTTCCACTGTGCAGTCACAGCCTGAAAAGGGAAATATATCAACACCAAAAGCTCAAAAACACAACACCAATGTTATAAGAACAGGGAAGCCAAAAAATTAAAAGCAAATCAGGTTTAATCCACAGAAATATCAGAGGAAGAAAATCTTACCAATATCATGTAAGTCAGGGAGAGAAGCTGTCGGGATGTTTTCCAGCTGAGTCCTCCACGTGATGTTCACTCCCAGGCGATCCACGCTCAGGCATTCGACATAGACAGTGGAACCATCACAGACAGAAACTGAGCCAGTTTTTCCAAATACATTTACCTTGAATTCAGAATTAAGTGACACCACAGTTAGTCAACCTGAGAACTTTCTGGTTCTTGCCTTGCTCTATTCATTTGCACTGTACTATGCTCAAAAGTAACACTTTCAAAAGGGACTGTAAAAACAGAAGCAAGAAAATATAATTTTACCAAGTCATATACTTACCATAAGAATAGTCAAATATTTTCTTCCATTGAAACAAATTTTTAATAAATACTGGGCTAGTGTGATATGACTTTTATGGCTGGAACTAAACTGACCTGCTGATGTGGTGTGAGATTAAACCTCCTATTTTCCCACTCATCCATATGAGAGTGCTGCCAATCCTGACAGATCTCATGGCATATTCCATTCTTCCACCTTTTTCAAACAGGCAATGTTGTGTTTCACTTTTTTTTTTTTTTTAATACAAAACAAAAGCCAACCAAAGAAAACAAAACAAAGCAAACAAAAACCACCAACAATGGAGGATAAGAAATTTAATTACCTGGAGGTGACACAAACCACGAGCCTTCAATTCATCTAAAATAAATATCTGGAATGCCTGGAGTAATCCAGAGTAGTCAGAACTACAAGTCTTCTCAGGAGGCAGGAGTAGTTGGAAGTGTGTTTGAGCTCGGACTGTCTGAAATAATTGGAGTTCTAAAATTGAAGAAGAAAGGGCATTTAGTAACCTCACAAATGAGGAACCTGACTTTCAGAGTTGCATTGGAAAAGACAACATTGATTTGACATTCTCATGTTGCATCAATAGCATCCCCCACTTTTAGGGGAAAGCAGTAGAGCTGCCAGTAGGAAATAATAAGCAGCAAGACACAAACTTGATAAATATGTACGTTGTGCATTAGAGAAAAAGCCAAGCGATATATAATAATGAGCTGTTTTACACTGGAACACTAACTCACAAAAGGATAAGGACAAATTGGATCATTACTGATGGTTTTTCATGAGCCTTAGCAAACAGGAACTTCCAGAGAACTACATGAAAGCTGACATTATGCCAATACTTAGAAAAGAAACAGAAAGACAAGAATTATTGACCTGTCGACTTTCAATTTTCTTACAGGCAATCATGAAAACACTTCTATTAAAAAAGGAATTAAATGGTGAAAGTAATTAATACTGATGTAAATGGGCATTTAGAAACCCAGCTTGTCAAACTAACTGGGAATAAGTTATAGAAGAGAACAAATTTGCAGAATAATGGCATTGCCATGGATGTCTACCAGAGTTTTCTGAATTTTTGATAGCAAACTAAGGTGATGCTAATCACACAAATTAATCTGTGAGCTCATCAGTCACAAAATAAAAATCTATTTAATCAGTTTTTTAGCAAGAAAAAAAAAAGATGCAAATTTCTTGTCTCCCCTGAAGTAACTCTGATCCCAGGCTTCATGGAGGGTTTGTTATCTCAGGTTCAGCACTACAGTCGTGCTGTCATGCCAGATCCAAATGGAGCTGGCTCTTATCCCACGACCCTGGACAAGCAGCAGTCTCCCTCATTCAGCTCCTCTGCAGACCCTCAGTGCATCACTGCAAAGTGTCACTGCTGGAGCACAATTCCTCATCCCTCACCCCAAAAACAAGCATGGGAAAGCCTGGAGAGCTTCCAAGGAGAACGGTGGAAGGGACCAGAGGACACAAAAACCTGCCTCTTCCTGCAAGGCACAAAGCTCTCTCTCTGCTTAGTTTCTCAGAGTGTATGTATCTAAAGCACTGATTTAACCATAGCCTCTAGATGTATACATAAAGAACAGGAAATGTGATTTTTGAGAGCGAGGATAATTTTCCATTGGAATAAATTACTAAGTCTTTTGGTGAATTCACCATTATTGTGAAGTTTATTCAATTGCCTTGTGATGTGTTGGGAATTTTTTCTTTCTCCTTAAAACCACACTCCATTCCACAAATTATTAAACACAAATTATTGGGGGAAGTCCTTGGCTTACAGTAAACTTTATAGCAGATTGCCACGCACTCGCCTCTGTCCTTACAAAGTTATTCCACTGCCATCAGGCAAACATGGAAATTATTTCACAACATGCTAGAAAAATCTAACAAACACAATCACAGACACACAAAAGTTTCAGCCTGAAATTTAAAGTTAAAAAATATTTGCATTTGGAATAGAAGAGTTTAACCCATTGATTAATAGGTGCAACCCATTCTGGAAATGAAAAGTAGCTGCAAACCTGGCAGGAAGACCTGCATTTCTCAAAGTTCAGCACTGCTACAAATTGCCATTTTGATCAGAATGTATCTCTATTTGAAGTAATTGAAAAGGCCAACATTAATAACCAACTACATGAGCTCTGAAAGGACATCCAATTCTTCCAAGACCTAAAGTGCCATTTTTTTCTTGAAAGCAAAATGGTTTGAAAAATACCAGAAGTGAGCCAACAAATACAACAATAATCCTTAAGAACAGACTGCTGCAAAAAAGATGCAGAAGTAACAGTGACTTGATTATGCAAATAAACAGTCAAGTTCTGCCAAATTCAAACATCTGGTGCTCATCTGTTCTTCCAGGACTAAGTAGTTCCATCAGAATCACTTATGGTGCCAGCATCTTTTAACTAACAAGAAAAATCTGCATATAGATTGAATAGCTATTTATAGCTCTATTATTACAGACAGGAGGGACTGTTTCTGGCATAGAGGCAGCCAAGAGCCAGAGGTGAAGATGGCAGAAGACAGAACTCATCTGCACCTCAACTTAGCAACTGCCCTGTAACTATGGTTGTTACTCACACAGTAGTTCTGTGATAAAAGCTGATTTTTGTACTGTTTGCACTGCTCTGAGCCCTCCCCAAACCCAATCAGATCAGGTCAGATCAGTTCAGGTCAGATCAGTTCAGATCAAACATACTCTGGCAGGCCTGGAGCAGTGGGGCAGCCGAGACCCAGCGCCGCTGCTGCACGTCACACTGGGTTGAGGTGTTGGGAGTGGCACTGTGGAAGCCCTGGCGACACCTGAGCTGGCACTGCTGGATGTTTGGAGCTTGCCCAGGGACGTTTTCACAAAGTACTGCCCCATTGGGAATGGCTGAGGCACCAAACGGCAGAGCACACTGTGGACCTGCAGACATGGGAGAAACGGGATATGTATTAGTGGCACACTATGGTGACCTCTAGGAAAAGCCCATAAACCCCCACACTTCCACAGATTCAAACCTAGACAGCACCCTGTGCCTTTCCCACTCATCAGCTTTGATCTGGTTTGAGGTCAGCTTGGTTCAGTTTACTGAAGTGGATGGAAAGACACATATTGACCGTGATGGGTAATGAATCCAGTCCAGAAAGGGACGTGTATGATTTCTAGGAACAGAAGAGACATTTTGAACAGTCATGAATAAATTTAAGCAGGAAATGAGAAGTAGATTTCTAAGCAACAGCAAGACAAACCTTTACAAAAGATATCTAGTGGAAACAGGCAGGGCCAGATAAACCTCATCTCAATTCCCTTTAGAATGAAGTTTGAAAGGTTTGAAATCAGGAGCTCATGACTCTGGTGTCAACAGCACCAAGATGTTTCTTGTGACCAGCAGGTCAGTATGTACATTAAATATACATATATACAAACAGGAGTATACAGCTTTGGAATTAGCAGTTTTCTCTATCAACTCACTCTGTGTGAGTACAGTCATTCCAACCCTGCTAACCCACTGCAATAGACTACTATTACAGGCTAATTACAATGATAATTAATTCCTACTAACCAGTACAAACCAACTGCTTCACTCAATATTAGCCAATCCCAACTTAATTACTAAATATATCCAGTGATAATTAAATACTTATGAGTTCCAGAGCTACAAAACATAGGAAGAAAAAACAACTTTCTCACTTATAAATAAACATCAAGGAAAAGATGTTATCATATCATACAATTCATTTGCTTGGTGTATATATAGATCATTTTCCAAATTGCAATGTTCAGACCAGTCCTAAACTTCCTGATCATTGGAGGGAGGCAAACACTGATGATGGTTCAGGTCTGAGCACCCTCTCTCTCCCTTTTTGATGAAGATATGAAGATTAATTCCATAACTAAGCAGACACTTCAGTAAAAGTATTAAAACCCTTATATTAAACTTTCAGTTGAAGTATTAAAATATTGCAGGATGGATCTGGGATCCAGTATGTGCAGTACATCTTTGCTTTCCAACTCTGAGCATTTTAATGCCAACAAAAAAAAAAAGCTTTCATATCTGCCTCACTGAAATGCCAAAAGGATATTTTTGCCCAAGTCTCCTTTATAGCAACTTTTTTGCAATAACTCTGCAAATGGGGCCACAAAATTCCTTCTCTTCACTCATTGACTCTGTAGCCAGACTCTTTCTCAGTGAAGGTGGAAACCTGGCATCCTTGCTTAACAAACTTCTAATAAATCTCCCAAGGTTTTAGGAATAAAAGATATCTCTGCAAAAGAGACAGTAATACTTATCCCAGCCATTAAATCACATTAATATATCTTTATACAGAGCACGTAAAAGTCAGTCTGTGGTTTCTTAATTGCTCTAACATATTTCTATATCCAGCAAGTCTTATGCAGTCTCAGCTGAATGCTGCTACAGTCTCTTACTGCCTGTTCCAATGAGATTTGGTGAGTGAACTCGGGAAATAACCAGCCCCCAGTACAGAAGCGATTGACAGTTTCCTGGTGTGGTTCAGAGGTTTTGGTTCACCATCAGTAACTTGGTCATTTATCCCTCTTGAGGTGCCACTTCATTTACTGTTTTTGTCAAGCCTGCACCATTTTGTCTTTGTCCTGGTTTTGGTCCTGTAGTAGTGAATCAGAATCCAGTTGAATACTGACATTTCTTTCATAGAGGTTTCCAAAGATTTCCATGAGGAAATTAAAATCTCCAGGACCTTCTCTGGAAACCTTTCTCTCCTCTGTCTCTACTCAGAATTATGGGAAGTGCGCATGAGGATGGGAGATGAGTATGAGGACTGCTAGGGTACTTGGCATCATCTGTCCCGTGCATGTCAGCTAGAAGAAGTTGGATTCTACCTCTGATGGAAATGAATAAACCAATGAAAATCTCCTGCCATGCACTGGGCAATCTGAATTATTATTTTCTCTTTACAGCTGTCTGTTCTGATGCTGGAGGAGAAATTTATATTTTCCCACCACAACAGCTTCCTTTGCTCATAGACAAGATCTCCAAGGTAGCAGTATAGTACTCCTTTTTCCTGAACAATTATTAGTGATTCCCAGAACTAGAGGTATAAGGCTGGATAGACTGAGGAGAAGAGTAACTTTTAATTCTTTATTTTTACACAATAACTAACTTGTTTATCACAAAAATTTCCATTGCTATTTCAAAATCCAGGGAAACCATTAAAGATTATTTCAATCTCTATGCAGAAAATAACAAATAGCTTTCAGGTTAAAGCTGAAAGCCAGGCTTCCACTATACTTTCAAAGCAGTTCTAGCTCAGTATTTTAAAAAAGAAAGGCCATTAATCACCATTAGTCACTATTTTCTCTAGGAAAAGCACAGGATGGCAGCAGCCAGCTCTGTACTTGTGATCAGCTCTGATTCTCTGAAGAGCTAAAAACCTGCCTTGGAGCTCATCTCCTCAGAGCTCAGTTGGCATCTCCACACAACAACACAAGTGTGGGGCAGATAAAACCATGGGGTCTCCTTCTGACTTCTCATAAAATCCCATCCTCAGAACTCTCCGTTGATCCAAGAGAGTCCAAAGAAAATTATTGCCAAGTTGGCTGAGCAGTTATCTAGTTGATAAAAACCTTGCAGGCAAATGGGTTGACATGATCAGGTATTTCATAATGGAATTGTAGAATCACTAAGTTTGGAAAAGATCTGTACGATCACTGAGTCCAGCTATTGACCCAACTCCACCACTAAATTATGTGCCCAGGTGTCACATCTGCTATTTGGTTGGTGACCATAAGCATGTGTTGGTCTTTATATGGCAGAATCACAAAAGGAAACTGAAGCAAATTATGTGGTCTTGTTTCCCTAAATTTTTTTCAACCCTTCTTCCCCAAAACAAAATGAAACAAAACAAAACAAAAAAATCCCCCAAAATTAAACAAACAACAACAACAAAAAAAAAAACCACAAAAGAAAAACCCAACTATGAAAACAGCAGTGTTCTGCAGATACCAGTTGAAGGTTTTCTTTTTATATTGTTGCTTTCCACATTAATCATTACATTTTGGAGCATAGCCTTGTAGAAAGCTTAATTAATTTTGCTTCAATTCAGTGATGGGAAAATGCATAAAGGCCATTGCAAATTAAATTTATCCAAATGCCTCCCATTTGGATATCTCACTGGAAACCATGAGTGAATTCCTGTGCTTCACAGCTCTGGTCATGCAGGAAATACTCTGTGAATATGCAATGTTTTGGCACATCCTTTTCACAATTCTGGTCACAGGCCAAGAGCCAGAATGGCAGAAGCATACATTTTTCAAATTTTATTTTAGTCAGCTGAATGGCTTTTAATCCCAGAGCCAGCTCAAACTGGAGCAGGTTCAAGTTTTCAGCAAGCTGTTCAGATTGGCTTTATAGCTGGGTTGTATAGCTCAACTGGTTTGATTCAACCAATATCATGAATATCCATTCCCTTCTCCTTTTTGCCTGACAAAGCCCCTGAAGAAAACTGGACATCATGTCCAGGCAGGTCTGAAATCTGCTACAACACAAAGATAAGCATGTTGCTTGAGCAAAATTCTCTAAAGGTCTGAAGAAATAAGATGAATTTCAGCTAGGGACTGGAAAAAATTTAGGATTTGGGTTAAATTCCAGGCCTGGATTTGCTCACAAGTAAAGTGCCTGAAGCAGGAACTCACTTGCACATGCCGGTCTTCCTCCGCTTACTCGTGTCCCTGGCACCTCTTCTCCATTGTCAAAGACACACCAGCAGCTCTCCTGGTCCTGGCTGCACTGCACAGGCGAGAAACTCCCACCATCCCCTTCACACTGGGGGATGTAGCCTCTGGAAGCTTCTCGGGAGACAGCTGTGGACTTCAGCAGATTACAGAAACTGGGACCTTTAAAGAGAGAAATTCATTGCAAGATACAGAATGGAAGACAGCACAAACTGACCTAAAGACTTTACCAGCAGTGCTTCCAGCCTGTTTTGTCAGCAGGAAGAAAGAAGAATGACCCAAACCCATAAATAATTTTAATCATTATAGAAATGGGAAATTCTACTAGAAAACAACCACATTTTTTCTAAAGATTAAAACGCAAGCGATACTGTTTTAGAAACATAGTTGGAAAAAAGCTGTTATTTAATTTTCATTTGTATTTTTTTTTTTTTTACAAATGTGAGGGTATATCATTTAGATGCTGATATTTAAAAGGCAAAAAAAAAATCAAGATAATGTTTTTAGTAAAAATTTTTGATCAAGGTAATTTTTAATGTAATGATATGATCATTTACATTATAAAATAGTTAAAATGGTGGTAAGAAATCAAAGATTAAAAAATGCATAGAAGCTTGTTCATCAGTGTGTCTAGACTGGTTTATTTCTGGTGTAATGAAAGTAAAGGGTAACTATTTTCAGATACCCTTTCAATGTTCCTGTGGTTCTATGTACCATATCACCGAGGAATTAAACTGCGAGCCTCCCATTTTTCACAGGCAGAATTCTGAAAAGGAAAGTACATGCAAAGTATGAGGCATCACAGGCAGGGGGCAAAGCATTACTCACATTCAAGATTGCCATCCAAGTCTTTGCTGCCACGCTGGAATATTTGTCCTGACACAGGATCCACACACCAAATATCCGTGTTGGATTTCTGCAGCACAGCATATTCTCCTGTCTACAAAGAATGAAGCATATGTCATTGCAGAGTATTGTATTTTAATACAGACACACCAAAATCCATACCCCAAAGATTGGTTGAAATGCTTTATTATATTTACATTTGTCCATTAATCCAACATGTTGAAAAGAAGCACAAAATACAATCTACATAATTTAATACACAGGCCAGTCCCTGAGGCAATCAAGAATTCTTTAGCTTGGAAAAGACCTCTAAGATCATTGAGTCTAACCATTAAGCAGGATGTAGACTAAAAGCCCATTGAGATGAAGTTCTGATAAAATCCTAATTTGAAATCTGTTCAAAAAATGTCTAGGTGTATTGCTTAAAGATATGATTTAGTGGTGGACTCAGCAATGCTGGGGTAATAATTGGACTTGATCTTTGCAGTCTTTTCCAACCTAAATGATTATGTGATTCTGTATGATAATGATTCAATTGTATGAAATGTCTGCTCCTTGCCTGTCTTTATCCTGCTCACTGCCAGATTTTGAGAGCATTACAGACCCTGGTTTTGGGGATATCTGCACCTGGCTCTCTCTCACACCATCAGTCTCTCACAGCCCAGAAAGAAAGAGCCCCCCAAATGTGAGTCAATTAAGATGTGCCTTTTGAGCACAGTTCTGCAAGAGCACCAGGCAGAGCCAGCCTGTGTGAGGGAAGCATGGACAGGCACAGGGCTTCCTACTCCCAGTCTTCATCTCAAAACTATTTAAACTCTGCCTTCTGCAGGGCAAGGCCTGCTTTTAGCTTTGTCTTACCCTTTTCTTTTGGGCTAATAGAAATGCACAAGGGGTGCTTAAGGAGCATGGACTAAAAGTGTACATGACTTTAGCATGGTCTATGCAAAACTGCTTCCTTCCTTAGTCATGTTAAATCACCTCAAGGCAGTTGGGGATGAACAGATCAGCTGTAGAGGAGTCCAGCTTTGCACTGCTCTGTCTCCAGCTGGAAATTAAGGCATTGGTTCGATATCGTTGACATGAAGTTTGGCCTGTCAGAGGGAAAACATTTTTAAAATAAAATAAAGTTTCAGACCTAAGCAAGACAAAGGGTTACACCACCAGCTCCCTCACACATCTGCATTAGGCTCTGCTATAGCCTCAGGCAGGGAATTCCTTGTTGGTGTTTGATAACCACAGAATGGTTGAGACTGGAAGGGACCTCTGGAGACATCTGGTTGGACAACTGGTCCAATCCTCCTGCTCAGGCAGGGCCACCAGGAATAGAGGGTCCACTCTCAAATCATACAAGCCAAAATCACACACAATTAATAAGTTAGCAAAATAAGAACAAAATTCCTTTTTTCTTCTCTTGCAATAGATAGAAGCAAGCCTTACTTCATGCATATCATACTAGAATTTTCAATAAATATTAAAATTTGCAAGAATAGGTAAAGACAAATATTTAGGAAGAAAAACCAACTAACATTTTGGAAGTTCTGCTGAGCGTGAGACCAAGGAATCCATGACATAACGTCCTCTCTCATCCACACACCAGCAATGACCTGGCCAGGGAAGAAAAGCAGCTGAATTTTAGATGTTGTACTGCAGTGTGCTTTGTTGCATATTGGGAAGATTTTAATCCTCAGCAGCGCTATAGAAAGTGATCAGTAATTCTAAATCACAGATAACTCTGCTGTCCAGGGGTAAGTAGACCACACCTGAGAGCAGTGGTGAAAATGGAAAATGTAGCAGCTCTGATGAGAATCCCCTACCGCAACTCTATCACCTATTCCCAGAAATGTGGCATCATCCACAAACCAGCTCAGGGTGCACTCCATCTCATCATCCTGGTCATGAGTGAAGGCATTAAGCAATACCAGCCCCTGGACCAACCCCCAAGGAACACAACTAACAGCAAGCTACTGAATATCTACTGATTTTTGAGGCCCAATGGGCCGCCACTTGAGTTCAGTCAATTTATACACGTTGTAGACCACATCACCTTCCTCCACTCTGACTACTGCTGGTTTTCTATCTTTTAATTAGAATTATTAGGTTCTTTGGTTTGTTTGGGGGTTTTTGTTTTT
>VZRN01004509.1:471612-513185 GCA_013397935.1 Dasyornis broadbenti | reverse complement strand
TTTTTGGTTTTGTTTTGTTTGTTTGTTTGTTTGTTCAGACAGCCAGAATGCGTGTTAGGAACTGCTCACCTGTGCTCTCATAGCATTGAGTTGGCTCCCAGTTTCCCAGGCCATCACACTGAGGGATGTAAGGGAGAAATCCCAGCTGTGCTGCTTCCCCAGCAGAACTTTTTGAAGTAAAGTGATTCTGCCAGTAGAAGTGCAGGACTATGAAGGAGAAGTAAAAGAAAGCTGTTAGTGGCCAATAAAGGATATATTAAATGCACATATATGCAAAAACCTTAATGTTTCTTCTACTTCAGCAGACAAATTAATAAATGTTTTAAGTACATAAGGCTGGTAAGTGCCCAGATTTTTCATTCACATTGTGTAATACATATGAGACGACTGAAATCAGTTCTTGAAGTAGCAGATTAATGACCTTGATTAATTACACCTGCTGAGTTACACGTGCTTTTCAGCAAAGTTTCAGCAAATTTGACATCAACTGCTCTTGCACAGATTCTGGGCATGACTCCATTTAATCCAGCTCTCCTCTCCCTTGCACCCACCTGACCATGCAGCCAGCTGGAGAGCAGAGTCCCTGCCCGAGAGCAGCTTTTGGGACAGCACTGCCTCCACCCCGTATGGCCCAGCAGAGCGCAGGAGATCTCTGTCCATGAGCTGTACCCCCTTTGCCAGCAAGAAGCTCTCTCCAAAGGCAAACTGGGAACCATTTGAGGCCAGGATGAGCTGCTCTGCCACCTCCATAAACTTTGTGGCTTCCTGCTTCATACCTTCACATATACCAGGACCTGCATAAAAAAATATGTATATGAAGAGTATATAAACAACTTTCATCTAAATCCAGTAAAGATTTGCATGTGAAAACTAACTGGTCTTTTAATTAGCATCATCTGTTTCCCTCAGCACTCAGTTTTGAATTGCATAATGAAGCAAGCAAAGGAGACTTGTCAGTGCTTAGCTGTTTAACAGCAGGAGTATGAGAGTACCAGGAGTCACATAAACCTTCTCCATGTTCTGGGCCAAAGGCTTGATGATTTTAAGTTAAGTCTTCATTGGTTACAAACAAAATTATTATGTCTCTACAGAACATTCCCTCAGTTGCTGCCATAAAAAAACGTGGATAATCAGAAGTGAGAGTCCGAAGGGAAAATGAAGGCATATCCCTTGGGTCTGGAGTGGCAGCTGACACTTGGCTTGTCCTCTCCATACATCTACTGACCCAGAAAGTGCAGCTCAACACACTGAACCAGCTCCATGAAACCTGCTCCTCCAAAATAACTCTGATAATCTGGTCCATCCGCTTTATTCCCCACTTGCTCACAGAACTGTAATCTTCAGCAGTTTGCCACTCATTGTGCTGTCTCTTCTTCACAGCTGGAAAAATACCGTGTGATGAGAACAATTTCAGTGATGGCATTTATAATAGAGGTCATCTGCTGGAGTGACCCCAAAGAGGGCCCAGTACCTTTGTGGAGGTGTCTAGACAGAGCTTACTGCACTTCAGTGCTGGCTTTACTCTCCTCCCAGTGACTTTCTAGGGGATACCTGTTACTCTTGACCACATAGGAAGAAGCAGTAAAGAAAATCCCTCTTGCTTCATTTTAAGGCATTCTTGAAAGTAATTTATATTACAGTGTAATCCTAATTTTTCCATACAACTCTTTACACTTTCTAATATCCTTTACCATCTGGCTAAATATCTTCTGCAAAACTATTATATGTCTGAACTCCAAAATATATAATCTACACAAACTTGATCTGGAACTTTATTCCTCCTTATTCCCAAAGCTCAGGCATCACTTATTTACCATAAATGGGTTACCCCACTTCTGATGTCCAATGATAATGGCAGTGCTGATGACCTTCCTAACAAGATATTGTCTGCCACTTCACAGCAATTGAAAGGACTTCCCTCTCTTGTGGCATAAAATGAAAGACCAGAAACACTACTACTTACATGCCAGAAATTGTTACTTACATGCTGGAACTTGGTTCACTCCTGCCTTTGTTCCTTCCAGCTCTCCTCCTTTGCTATCAACACACCAACAATCACGAAGTTCAAAGTGGCCTAAGGGAGCACTGAAATCGGTATAGGGTCCTGGGTAATAGCTCAGCTGCTCAGTCAGAAGCTGCCAGAATGTATATGGGTCCAGTAAAATGTTCTCAGATGCACTGCTCAGGTTTCCTTTCAGCACTTCAGGTGGGAGATCCATGAAGGAAGAATACATGGCGAATGCGGGGAAGATATTCTGGTGCCCAGCCTCATACAAAGCTTTAACAAAAGCTGAAAAGCCTCCAGAGGATGCCTCTTTATACCCTGCTATTGTGTTCAATAGATCAGCAATGGGCAGGGGTTTGCCCCCATTGTTCTCTGCAATCCACCTTTCGTACCACTGGAAGGCTTGCTCGGGAGGGCCACTGCACTGCACCTGCTTCCAGCCACCCTCAGCATCACACTGAGGGAGGAAAATGCTGGACATCTGAGGCACAGCACTGGGATCTGACAACAGCAGCTTCACAGCCTTGAGAAACTCCTGACCAGCTGTCACTTGGCAAGCACTTGGGCCTGGGGAAAAGAAAAATATGCACATCTTCTAAATGCACTGAAGATATACAATATCTATATACAATGTACTGCCCTCTAGTACAATAAACATCACTGCTAAAACTTTGTCATTCATCCCAATAATAATAACAACATTCCTGGCCTGTTACTAAGAGGGCTTAGCAATATTAAGGTCCCATGCTGAACCAGGGTAAGATTTTCAAAGGGATGCAAGCCCTCAGAGATGAATATAGATATGGTTTTTTAAAATATATGAGTACAGTAGGTGCCTGTAGTTCTTACTGGGGAGGCCAGGTGCTTGGTGCCACTAAGCGCCTTCCTGAATCTGTTTACACCAACCAGGTATTTTCAGATATATTCGCTAATCTGGTTGTTACTTCTTATTCAGCCAATCGCTGCAAAAGCAACTGTCTGGATAGTGGGATAATACTGATTTTATTTCCCTTTGGGCAAAACCAAAATTTTAAGATTGTGTCCTCTCTTCCTACTCTCTCCTGAACATTGCTGCTGAATATAAAAACACTGTCCCTCAAAATACTGGAGTGAGTTTGTTTTGGAAGCCTTTTCTGCCATCTCCAGAGCCAAATTTCACTTTGCCACCAAGAAGCTCTACAAACCCAGCCAACCACAGGAGCTCATCTTTTTTTGAGCACCAGAGAATTCTGAACCTTTTTATTCTGGATTGCACTACAGATGGGTTGCCAGATATAAATCCCCTCTTAAATTAAGATCACTACAATAAACTCCCCACTACTTATGCAAACTGCTATTCAAAGGAGCTCCCTCACTATGCACCTCTCTCAACTGCTGGACACTCTGCTGTTCTTCCTAAAATGAAAAGCAGGCTCTCCCCTTGGTCTGTTCTCCCTGTTGATGTGCCATTTTCTGTCCACAGAAACTCGAGAGAAAAATAGCCTATTGATATTCCATAAAGAAAAGGGCAAGGAGAGGCAGTTCATAGTCTGCCAAACTGATATCAAAAGTCATTTGCAATTCACTTTTTTGGTCTGACTGTGTGACTCTTATGAGAAACCTATCAGTCACTGAATCCCTCTCCTATTCTATGGACTCTATAGGATAGGGACATCCTTCCAAGCTGAGGATCTATTCTTGAGCTAAAAAGACTAAATCAAGTTCATAGTTTAAGGTACAGAAAATCTTTAGTTCTTAGGAAAAGATGAGCCAGTGACTGTGCCCACGTGACTGGAAGTAAAAGGGCTTTTTCACTCGGCAGGGGTCACATTCAGTTCCACAGTTGCTCCAGGTCTCCTGGGCATCATGGATGTTATTCACTCCAGCTACACACTTAGGTAGAGACACGCCAACACTTTCATCAACAAGGCAGGACCTCAGGCTCCCCTGCTTTGAGTGTGCCCACGCTACACCCTGTCGACCTTTAGGACTCGGGATATCAAGGTTGGCACACACTGTACTTATTCCCCTGCCACTGTAAAGCTGACTTCCTTTCCTGTTAAGAGAATTCGCATAAATCATCCATTCATTTCCAGATGTTATCAGATTTGAAGAAAGAATCACGGAATTCCAATACATAAGTAAGCATCTTTAAATTCCCAGTCCCTAAGACTTACATTGCATCGGCTTTCCAGCTTCCCCCCTTATTCCTGGAATAGTCTTGCCATTCAAATCGACACAGAAGCAATTTGTCCCATAACACTGGAGTGGCAGAAAGTCCCCATCCTCAGTACAAGAGGGAATAAAGAGATCTGATCCCGCAGGCAGGCTTTGCTTCAGTTTTTTCAGGTTTCTCCTTTGCTTCTCGCAATCAGTGGGACACCTTGGGCGTTTGCCTTGACGTCTTGAGCCTGGAACTTCCTTACCCGAAGTGTCCAAACACCAGCACTCTCCTGCATAGCACTGAACTTCCTCATACCTTCCCTCCTTGGTGCATGTTGGAACAAACAGGTCCCGTGGCTCCTCACCACAGTCTCTGGATCCCAATGCAAGTTTCACCACTTCACCAAAATCTTCAGCAACACTTCTGGGGACAGAAATCACTTGCTGAAGAAAAGTAAAGAATTCTGGTAGTTCCAGGACAGAGGAAAGGAATTTCATCATATTCTGATTGTTCTGCAGAGTTACTGTGCGGCCAAAGCTGCCCACAAGTGGTTTACTCAAAATGGAGTTCCCCTTTGACACCTCCAGTGAAAATGCCTCAGCTGATTCCAGAGGGCCTTGGCCATTATCCCTCTCTGACACATCCTCCTGTGGGAAAAATTGGCCAATGCTGTATTTCCCACTAGTGCCAAGCACCCCTGTGAAGTTAAACTGGATCAAATTCTTCAAGAAGCTTCCTCCAAAGAGGTTTTCTTGGAAACGTTTTGGATTGGCAGTAAATTGCAGTGCCACTTGAGCCAGTTCCCTCGATGGGAACATCCCTGTGATGGCTTCATTAAGGGTGACTTCTAGCCCAGGTGTCTGGCTGGCAAATGGGCTTTGTGCAAGTGGGGATGACAATCCAGAGTCCAGAAACAGCTCCTTGAAGGAGGGAGGGCAGCGCCTTGAAAAGCCATCAATTTTGTCTGATTGCTTATCTGGTGTGGCAAACAAATTGGACTGGCTGAAGTACCCAGCAGGGCCATAAAGGAGCCTCGACAAGGCCCGTCGCCTCTCGGAGAGGCATGATTGCTCTTCACCTACAGAAAGATTTAAAAAAAAAAAAAAAAGAAATTTTGGAACCTCCAGAACCTGCAACTCTATTTTTCTCTTTCAAGCACCTGGGGCAGAAACAACATTAAGTATAGATTAACCTGCTTCTCAACTATGCATCATGGACATTGATAAAGAAATTTGAAATGTTAGTGCATATGGTCTACAAATAAAATTCTCCAGTCAAGACACAAAATGAAAGGAAACATTCCTTCCCCATGGCCAAGTTCTCTGCTCTGTGGTGTTTTACTGATTCTGTTGCTTCCCGGTGTAAATACTCATCCCTGTTCCTATGGCTGAAAGAATGAAAAATGTCTTTTCCAAATATTTGAGCTCTCTAGTAGGATGTCTGCTGCTAATGAAAACCTCTGATGATTCAGGTGAATTGTGTGACTCTAAGAAGAAGACATAGACTGCAGAAGAACAGACAGTTACTTTAAGCAATGCCCACTAATGAGGAATTTACAGCGGTTTCCTAGCTAGATCTTCAGTTTCATTGTGAGATGTTCATTGCAAGAGGTTTGAAAACAATTTTTTAAAATTAGTAGAAATAGAGTGCTAAGGACCAGATGGCATTCACAAATGAGCTCTAAGGGAAAAAATACAGAATTTCAACAGAAATAGTCAAATGTCAGGGTACTGAGGGTACCAACAGTGGCCCTGGCCACCCATATCCTGGGCTAAGCTGTGTCACAGGTGTGGCTGCATCCAGCTCCATCTGTACACTGATACACAGGCAGCAACGGCTCCAAGTTAGGATGCAACACATCAGTGAAGAAGGACTAAGCTTAGGCCTCAAAAGACAGCATAAAAGGAAAGACTTGGTAAATATAAAGACACCGAGAATCAAACAGACAGGATAGCTACGGCTCTGACTGCATCTCTGGAATGCACACAGCAGCTTGACTCGTGTGCCACACAGTCACCTGTCCTTGAAAAGTAGCAGAATGATAGAGAAGGGAGGCAAAAACATTTTGAGGACAGAACAGCTTTTCCAGTACGAGAGAACAGTCAGCCTGGACAAAAAAAATATGGAAAAAGTTTTTAAAAAACAGGATTCTCCACATCTTTCACAATAGACAATTATTATTCAGTATTTCCCCCAGTACAGAGAAGTCCAGATGTAGAGAGCGTAATTATGATCATGAAATTTATTGCCAGAGAGTGCTAGGAAGGATAAAAGGTTAGAGGGCAATTAGGCAAATCCCTGGAAGTTAACTCCATAGGGGAGGGCTGAACACAGTGATCTGGACTCAGCCTCCAGTTTAGGGTGCCTCCCACCTATAGGAGGATATTTGAAAGCTATGTGCATTTTCCATGTTTTTCACACTTTCTCTCTAAGCACCACTGCTGTCCCTGTAGGGAAGAAGATGGATAAGCAGCTTTAGTCTGCTCCAGCACGGCCTCCCTTGGGCTCCCCACTCCATCTCCATTTATTCCACAACCAGGCACAAATCCTGTTAACAGTAAGGATAAATGCTGGAAACCTTAAAAGCTGCTAAAATAGATAAGCAAGTAATCTGATGTTCCATTATTAACATCCTTCTCACTCCTCCTTTTGCACCCTTGTGCAGCTCTGCATTTCCTGACAGGAACTCAGGGTCCCTTCCCTGAAGTTCCTTTGTAAAAGAACTTTCTGCAGGATGGGTCCCTTCTGTTTTCAATGTTGGCTCTTGGTTAGAGGAATGAAGAACATTCCTCAGAGGGCCAATATGTTAGTGTAAGCCACAATTCCACAAGAACGGTAATGTGAAACAAATGTAGGATCACAGGTCATAAACACTCTCCCCTCCTACCCACTGTTGAACCAAATCAAAGCAGAGGAAGAAAGAATAAATACAAAAGGCACTGCTGGGGTGAATCTGCTGTAAAAAGTCTGAAAAGAAGCATGTACCTATCAAGAAAGCCTGATGCTGAAGGTGATGTGACAACCCCACGTGCAGCCCACACCTACAGCTCTGACTCCTCCAGTGTTCACACTGCTGAGTGTGAGTCAAAGACAGTAAAGAATCACAAATCATTAAGGCTGGAAAAGGCCTGTAAGGTTATCGAGTTCAATCATTAACCCACCACTGCCAGGTCCACCACTAAACTGCATCCCTCAGTACCACGTCTGCATGGGTTTTGAACACAAAATAAAACAGAAGAACTGGAGACACACACATGGCATGTAGCTGTCTGAAAAGACTGCAGCTATATCCTCATGAAATACCTTCTCAGGAGTTAATCTGTGAAACCTCTGCAGAAATTTTTCCCTGCTTAAATTTCCTAAGCTTGCCAATAAAAGCTGCAAGCAGCCTCAAGTCATTGCCCCCCTTTTTATCCCCCCTCAAAAAATTATCAGGAGGGCTCAGCAAAGCATAGTCAAAGAGAAAACAACCAGTCCCAACATATGGCGAGGCCTCTCAGAGGTTCCCT
This sequence comes from Dasyornis broadbenti, assembly GCA_013397935.1. Taxonomy (NCBI): domain Eukaryota; kingdom Metazoa; phylum Chordata; class Aves; order Passeriformes; family Dasyornithidae; genus Dasyornis; species Dasyornis broadbenti. The sequence continues at coordinate 505,528 of VZRN01004509.1, read as the reverse complement.
CGCAATATCCTTGGTGATCAGCCTTGAAGGCACACTGAAGTTTTCATTTCACAGCAAGCATGTGTGCGCCCAGAGCACTCTGAGCACTTGGAGCCATGACACCTAGGGCAGATTCCTCCTTTTTTAGCTGTGTGGGAAGCTGTGCTGTGTCTCACAGACAGAGCAATTGCCTTCCCCCAGGGCAGCCCTCACATTAAGACCCTGTGCCTCAGCCCTCCAGCACAATCCTGAATATTTAGGTAGTGCACTTGAGAGCGAACGTTTTTAACTTTCCTCCTCCCCTCTGGCCCCTAGACATTTCTGCTGTCATTTCCATTTGGGGCATTGATTTGATGGTGTATTCTCTGTGGAATCTCTCAAAGCCCAAACCTATACACCTTTTCTGAATTGTTTGTTGGGTGGGGTTTTTTTACTGGATTTGGCAGTATTCATGGCAAAATATGCAGTGACAGATTTGGAAAAAAAAGCTGTCAGGATGGGAGATGACTTAGAAATTCCATAGCATTTCACCAAAGGAAGGAAGTAAAACACAAAAACACCATCACTTGCTTCCTTATATTACCCCAGATACTCTCACTTAACACCAGTTCCTGCAGTCAAGAAAGAGATACCAGAGCTGCAAAGAAAAGCCTTGCCGTGTGCAAAACTAAAAGGCTAAAGAAAGGTCATAGCAGAAAATAAAAGGAGAATGATATTTAATAATTTAGTAGAATGTGACTCTTAACCACAGGGAGGTTTCAGGATCTTTGAACACCAGAATCCATCAGAGCCAAGAAAGGAGCTGCTCTGTTCTGCTTCTTTCTAAAGACACTGAGAGATGGGCTCGTTTTCCCTGTTCCAAATTTCATACATACCACAGGCTGGGGGCTGTCCTCGCCTCTTGGTGCCAGGGACCTCTTGCCCCTGGGTGTCCACACACCAGCACTGACCCCCCTGGTGGCACTGCACGGGCACGTAGCCCCCGTCAGCGGCACAGGATGGCACGTAGGGGTGCTGGAAGCGCAGGGCTGTGGAACGCTCAGCCTCACACTTCGAGGGGCCTGAAACGAAAACAGTGTGCATCAAGCAGGGAAAGGTTAAAGTTTCAGAGCCATCTCTGCTTGATCCCATTGTTTGCCTACATGGGAGAAAAAAAATTAGAAAAAAAAAAAAAAATTCCTGATCGTTTTCAGTGACGCATCAAGTACCAGCTCAAAATGCGAATTCCCCACCCTCTTCTTCCCTGAAGAATTTGCCCCACGGTTTTTTTCTACTGCAGGTATTAATTTCTGAAAATTAAACAGAAGATAAAACCTCAACACATTTTTCAGCCATAGTTGCAAGTAGGCAGAGCAGGAACATCTCTCCCAGGGAACCGTGCTAGAGGCTGGGGGAGCTCTGGCCCTCAGTGCAAAAGCAAGGTTGGCCAACAGAGACACTTGTGCAGCTTGGAGGACCAATTTGAAGGCAAACATCAACGTTTCTGAAGAGAATGTTCCTCCAAACAGATCTGCATCTGACTGTGGACATTTGGGCTGAGACCACCCCATTCTCTATTTCCCTCTGCAGAGATCTGAAGACCTTATCCCTGTCAAACTGGCCTTAATGGCAGAGAAGGCAAGAATTCAACCAGTAAATTTTCTGGGGTATAATCTCTGCAATACAGGACTTCACCCTTTGAACAGGAATTTTGCTTGTTTAGATCATCCTGCAATCCTACAGCCTAACACTTCTCACCTTCAGAACTTTCCAGCTACACCCAGGTGAGGCAGCAGGAGCACCGTGTTAAAGCAACCTGTTCATCTAGGCACTCTGAAAACTTTCCTAATTTGAAGTCACCAGAGCATCCCCCTCTGTCGCTGATGAACGAGGTCACATCTCCATCTTGTGGCTGGTACAGCTTTATCTGTGCTGACAGCTGCTGCAGCCCCAGCTACAGCCAGAGCTAAGCCAAAGCCACTGTGCAGTGCAGGGGGAAGATGCTTTCCAGACTCCCCAGAAGGATCAGCTTGTCCCAAAGCCAGAAGAACTGTATGACTATATGGCCAGAAGACTGACAGCAGTATCTGGTTAATATTTCTGGTAATGCAACTCCTTAGCAAGAGTCAGACAGCAACGTCAGAGGAGTTTGGGATATCAGATGAGAGCCTGAACTATTACACAGATGATTCAAACTCTCCCCAGCCGAGGCAGGTTCTTTTGGGCTCATGTCTTGGAGAAAGGAGGTACCTGACCTCCCATCCCACAGTGTTCATTGCCTGCAGGCAGAGAAACTCTGTCCCCATGTGCCTGCTCTGACCAGGGAAGGAATGGGCCCAAGGGTGGATCCAAAAGTTCAGCCTTGCTGGCCAAGGCTCTACGAACTCTTGTGTGGCCTCCTGGGAATGGAGTGTGTTGTGGTCAGTGTAAAACCTTTCCTGTTTCTGAGTGTACCAACATAAATTAGGGAACATTTTTTCAGGTTTTTAATTTAATATATCAACAAATCCATCTCCATAATCTCAGGGGAAAAGATATGGAGAGTTCATGGGATTTCAAATAATGTGAACTGTAAGCGCATGAGAAAGCATTGCTCAGAGGACAGGTACAGTCTGCTGGTAAAGAATGTACAGTGCAGAGGATAAAAGCCAGCTGCAATTCAGGGTCCTTGATTCTTGCATTGAAACTGTGACATTATATGTTTTTAGAGCAAGAAACTCCTAGAACAACTCTCCCCAACAGCAACTGTCACATATAAGCTCCAAAACTGCCACTTGATTTACAGGGCTTCACCAAGGTGCTACTTACACCGGAATTTGCCAGAAGTAGCCAGCTGAACCCCCAGGAATCGCCTCTGCAGGATCCGATGGATGCTGGTCTCTGTGAACGTGCGGGCAGGCTCTGGCACGGAGAAAACCGTGTCGTAAACTTCATCCAGCAGCAGTTCCAAGCCTGGGAAGGACAGACTTTTAGCATAGGGCCTGCTTTTAAGACAGAATTCACCCTTATATCAGAGGAGCAAAACTGTGAGACTGTCAGGAAAAGTAAATCCAGTCCTCTAAACAAGTCAAATGTGAAGTTATACCACATAACGTTAATGCACCACACCCTGCACCCAGTGCTGGGTGCCCAGGCACCACCTTTATGCCTTGACATCTACCGAAACAAGCAGGAGAAACATCCCATAACTGGCTGTGGACTGTGGTTTTGTTAGGTTCAGTCTGCAGTAAAGAAACTGATGGAATTTTGGAAACTGATGTTAGCAAAACCAATTACCAGTCATTGTAGTTGCATACTAAAAACCAAGACATTCAGTAGTTGCTCTGAATGTACAGATTTTTTGAAAACTTCTCTCTTTTCTGGGAATTAAATGTTGAATTTCTCATCTATCACCTACATCTTAAGCTATTGTGCTTTGTATTTTTCCCCTTTAAAAAAAATTAAAAATTAAAAACCACAGTATCTAAGGAAGGTCTTGAAGTTCTCAACCTCCTCATTCCTCCTTGCTGAGAAAAAGACCATTCCTTCTTCTGAAGTGTGCCATCAACTATTAACATGCCTAAATCCTGAGGTTATGAGAGAAGAGGATGTCCATGCCCATGGTAAAGAGGTTGAATTAGATGTTCTTTAGAGGTCTCTTCCAAACCAAACAATTGCAGGATTCTACCTAAGCAAGAAGAAGAGAGTTTATTTTTCAGGCCCTTTATATTTCCCTGGATTTGCTAATTGGACATATTTGAATATGACACAGCTTTCTAGTGTGGGCAGAAATTGGACATTCAGAAATCTTATTCCACATCCCAAAAAGGACAGGATTAGCTCTCAGGTACCAACTCCACTTGTTCCTGACTGAAGTGCTTCTCCAAAGGGTGGGATTTCATTAGTGAGCTCCAGCCCTTCCCATCAGCATTACACTGGTCACATTGGCCTTACCCCTTGCAAGAATGAAATTGAAGTTCCAAATGAAACTGCAGGCTGGCAGTTGTTATTTGTTCCCTTTCCCTTGAGAATACAGATGAAAGGACAGATGCTGTAAGGCGCTTACCTGTGTCTGCTAACTCCCTCCCCAGGCTGTCCACGCAGTAGCAGTACCCAGAGATCTCCGGGAATGTTTCCCGCAAGGAGCTGAATTTTTGGAAAGCCCTTGGGAGCCTAGAAGAAAAAGTAGCCTGCTGCGAAGAGCCCGGGGAGGCCCATTGACAACAGCAAAGTATCAGCTGTTTCCTTCGTGATTTTGTAGGAGAAGGACGTCTGCAGAGCACAAGGCCAGTACACAACTCTTTGGTCTCCTTTTGGCAACCAGGCTCTGACATGATCCTGATTGGTGTTTCAGCAGATTAAAAAGTTTCTTAAATGCCATTTTTTCTAAACAAACAGGGGAAAGTCTCCCTTCAGATTTCTGACCCTTGCTAAGCACTTACCCAGCATCTAACACTCAATTTTCAATTCTATTCTCATCTTCGAAAGCCTGTCAAAGAGTGTAAAATAGACGGGCGTTGGCTTAATGTTATTACAACACCCTTTCATTAGCTCCTTCCACAAATCTGCGCAGGATGGCAGAATGCCTAAAAAAACAGGTTGCTTCCCCTTCCTTACATGCCACATACACTTTCTGCACTGAATTAAGTACAAAAGCTGATAAAAACCTCACCAATATCTTTCATTTTCAGGGCATGGCTCAACAGATTAAGGAGAAGGAGAAAGGGGTTTTAATATGCTACAAGATTGACTTTTGTACCTGGAGATCAAAGAGATCGTTTCCAGTGCAATATTCCACGAGTGACAACAGCCAGATTCCAGCAAAGCAATTATTTAAGGAAGAAATTTAATAGGGTCCGGTTGGAAAAACCATAATAAATGTGGTCTTAACTCACAGACATCCTAGGGTTTCTCCAGGCAAAAGATAAGTTTTCCTAGTTTCAAAGTGCCAAGTTCTAAAACAATCATATTATTTTATGGACACATCCCCTTGCCCTGAAATATCATAAAGGTCTGGTGTCCCAGAGGCATGTGGCTTATTTGGGAAAACCTAGCAACACAGAAGTGAAATTTTCTGCTCAAGACCTTCAGAGAATTACACAAATTAGATTTTTACCAAAGAAGGACATTCATCAATAAGAATATTGGTGGATTAGGCACTAACTAACTGGGAAAAAGCAGTTCACAGCCACCCTGTGAAACTGTGACCAGGCTCAATTCAGTGCCACACTCCGGCAGCCTCAGGGATGCTCTAGCACATGTAGCCTTGAGAACAGCAATGAAATGCTTGGCTGGCTCAGAGCTGGTGCTCCAGCGAGCAGAGCAAGGGGCCTTTGCTACCTCCAAGACTCTGCCTGAATCACAGAACATTTTGGGTTGGAAGGAGCCTTAAAGACCACCTAGTTCCAATCCCCTGCTGTGGGCAGGGACAGCTTCCTCTAGACCAGGTTGCTCAGGGTCTCATTCAGCCTGGCCTTCAACATTTCTAAGAATGGGGCATCCACAGCTTCTCTAGATAACCTGCGTCAGTGCCTCACCACTCTCAAAGGAAAGAATTTCTTCCCTATACCTAAACCTAGACCTACCCTATTTCAGCCCAAAGCCATTCTCCTTTGTCCTAACACTACATGGATTTGTTAAAAGTCCTTCTCCACTTCCTTTAGATACTGGAAGGTGCTGTAGAGTCTCCTGAGAGCCTTTTCTTCTCCAGGGTGAACTCTCTTATCCTGTCTTCATAGGAGAGGTGACTCCTGGGAGCTCTGCCACCTCCTGTCAGGAGAGCTGAAGATGTTACTGCTTCCAACGGACATCAAAGCACAGGCTTGGGAACGCACAAAGCAGCAACATCCTCTGTCAGAGGAAGGGGCTGTAACCTCAGGGTTGTCCCAGCAATACCCAGCAGCGCTCCTGTCTCAGAATTTGTACATCCCTGTGGAGTGCTGCTTTGCTCTGGCACCCTTCCACACCTACAAATTAAAAGCCCACTGACTCCCTCTGCTTTGGATCGTCAAATCCTGCTCGACTGCTGACACTGGCATGCTGAAAGCAATCAAAATGTCACACTTCAAGGCATAGAGGGACTTCTGACTGCATTAAAACAATACAATTTAAGGTATAAGCACATAAATACCATGTTCCCATGGTCTCCAATGTACACATGGACATAAACAGCCTAGAGTATTTCAAGACCTTTCAGCTCCCCTGGATTATCATGCACTGTCCACTGCCAGTCAGGAATATGGTCTTTACTCTGCACTGCTCATGCTCTTGGAGCTCATCACCTCAGCATCTCAGCCTCTGAGTGAAACAGCATTCAGTGACAAAACTCTGCATCCTGCTGCTTTCATCCTCAACATTAAGAGGTCACATGCACAATTGTGCTACTTTGGGGCAGATGCATAGTGCCATCTTGTCATTCTGGTTATTTTTGTTCTAAGTTAAGAGTAAAGCTAAATAAATTACAAACAGATATAAATCAGGCTCACACAAACAAGAGGGGAGAACTTTTCTCATCTTACGTGGAAAACCCAATTCTTATGTTTCTTTGTTTTTTCAGACTCTTTAGCCACAGCCCTCAAGATGAGTAGCAATAACATAGAGTTCCTCATTTATCAGAGCCAGTCCAAAGCAACTGTGACTACATTTAAGTTATGGATAAACTTACAGTGTCTCCATGTGTTTCAACAAGAATGTTCACACTCAAAAATACAGGAAAATAAGTAAATGTGAGGTTGTTGACTTTTTCCTCAAACTATGAGTCTCTGCTCTTGGCTTCCAGCAAAGACAACTCACTACTGATTATAACAAGAAAGTAAAAAGATCTACCTTGGCTTTGGATGCTTTGATAATTCCCATCAATCTGCTGCAGGGGATTCTATATGGCTGCCCATCCAGGCAGGACTTGGACAGAGTCTATATAAAATAAGTAATAGCAGCCAAGCCCTCAGGGTGAGGCGGGAAATTTGGGCTCATCTTTCTCTTTGGAAGTCTTCTGCTTAGGAAAGTCTTAGCTCTAAACTTCTGAGTTTCCCCATTTGTTTGTTTGGTGGAGGTGGTTTAACATACTGGCTTATTCTCAAATATTTATGAAGGTCTGGGGAAGTGGTTTGGAAAAAGAGTTAGTAGGATATGTCTAGATTTCAAAAATCAGTCTGTGGAACCAACGAAAGTTGCTCCATTGGTTTCACATGAACATAAAATACAGGTTTAAATCCCTGTTCAGCTACAGTCCTTTGCTATGGAACTCATCCCTTCAACTCTGTATTCTGCCCTGGTTTTGGGAAGGAATAATGACATTTCAGTCAGGAGTAGAGTGAAAATAAATATATTAATGACCTGAAATACTCAGATACGATGGCAATAGGTTAAGCCAATGCCATAATTAGAAGGCAGACAGCTAGGAGTGAAATGATGCTGCTGTGATTAATTACATGACATGGACAGAAAATAAATCCAATCTCACAGGTCTTTGCAGGCAAATCTCCCAGTGGGAGGAAAAAAATGTCAATTTAAAGCATTGATTTCTCCAATGTAATTGCTTTTTTAGAATTTCCACACTCCACAGACTAACAAACAAAAGAGCTGGATTATTTTGCTCTCACCAAAATAACCTCTCCTGAAGCTCTGACAAATTTGCACTGTGCATTTGGACCTTTCAGTTTTACTCAAATTTAAAAAAGAAACCTCTCCAAACACCAAAGTTGACATTTACAATGAAATGTCTTTGCTGCTACAGAGCCAAGTCACAATGAGGTTTTATGTTTATTGCACTGCTCTCCACCAGGGAAACCGGTGCTGACTGAGGTGCCACATCAATGGCACTTCACAAGACACCAAAAGATTTCTCTGGAGGGTCTAACATCTATGCCAAAACAAACTCCTCTCCCATCAGTTCCCCTTGCTCATCCCTCATGTCTCCATCACAGCGTTAATTCCCAGCTCCTCCACAGGACAATAGCTTCCTGCTCCCACAGACAAGGATTTGATCTGGTGTTCTGAAGCCTTCCCCAACTCTCTGCAATCACCTAAAGCCAGGTGTGCAGCACAGCTGTCCACCACTTGCTGGTTCACCTGTGTGAGCAATCCTGATGCTGCCTAAATAGATAAGAGGTTCCCGTTATCACATGGAACTTCATCTTTGCATGTTGCCATTTGTCCATTTGCTTTCATCTCCCATACGGAATTGTCTTTCCTACCTCATATATACGTCCAAATTCCACTGTTCCTTCTGTATTTGCCTCATTTGCTGCTGTCTGTCTCTCTCAAAAGTAGCCCTGGCTACTTTTCCAAAGATGGATCAAAATGTGGGAATATCTAGTGCTGTGTGAGGACACACCAATTAGACTGCAGGAATGGAACATAATTTTTTTTTTAATCAGCTGATTTAATTCAGAAAAGAAAGTTTAATTCACATGTTCCATGCTTTAACAGAAAATAATATCATGTGCAGTTACGGAATAAGGGCTTTACGTGGCAAAAATCACAAAAGCAGTCAGACAGTGCCTTGAAGGGCTTTGCAGGATTACCGTCCTGATTCAGAAGCCTGAGCTCTTACCTGTTGTAGCTATGAACAAGATCAAAAACACTCATGTCTGTTGTGTTGACAAACTTGCACTGGACAGGCAGGAATTCTCCATCTGCTGAGCACTGTGGTGGGCTCTTCTCCCCAAACCCGTGCAGGATGCGGCGGTCTCGGATCTCACAGTTCCCTGGACCTGATGGGAAAAAAGGTAATGTTTATTGGTGTATTAACTTCCCACAAACAACTGAAAGGCCATCCTGTTCTTTAAAAGGGGGTTACATTCATTACATTGAGCAGGGACACTGAGGTGCATCATCTTGTTTTTATGAAGAGCAGGGAACTGGACTAAATAATCTTATGGGTCCCTATTCACACCAAACCTCTCAAACCTACAAAACCCATCATTTTGTTGAATATTACTTACACTGTGCTGGCTTTCCTCTTTGCCTGGTGCCATAAATCTCCATTCCTTCTGGATCTACACACCAGCACTGCCCCAGCTCCGTGTCACATTGCACCTCATCAAAAGCCCCTGAATCCAGGCACTGAGGGATGTAGGAGATGCTGCTGCTGTTGAGGTATCGGCTCACCAAGATCCTCTGCTTTTGCAGCTGGCAAAAGGACAAGCCTGAAGTACCAGAGGGGGCACTGTTAGAGGAAGGTTATTGTTGGGCACAGAATCATTTATTGAGGCAACATCTGAGTTTTCTCAGAGATACAAGTTCTGAGTCTGCCACTCAGGTGCCATGAGGACATTGATGGACTTGAGGTTATGAAAACGGGTATAGAGAGGCCCACCACAGATGGGGTTGAAGTTCTCCAGCTCCGAAGCCATTACACTAAATCAATCTTTCATTCACAATTTACCTTACTGTGACCTTCATAAATACAGACATCCAGGTGTATCAGGTTTTCCATGATAAGCCCTGAAGAAACTTCAGAACTTCCACTAGAAAGACCCAGTAAATTACAACTAGAGTCCATCCAAGTCTGGGGCTAGCCTGTTCTTGATTTCAGCAGTTCAAATGCAGACTTAAATGGTTCTTTACTCAATCTGAGCAAAAAATAGAAACTTGTGACTTACAAGCCATGGGATATCCATTCTGTTTGCTGCCAGGAACCTCAACACCATTCTCATCTACACACCAACAGGAAAGACCGATCCTACTGCACTGAACTGTCCTGAAGAAGACCACAAGGAACAAATTTTATTTTGTGTGTGTAGAGTCCTCAGTCAGTACCAGACATAAACAAAACCAAAAAGCAAACCAAACAATGTCAAATACTTTAACATCACAAATAACAAAATTGGCAAGAGCTGCATTTCTGGCGACTCTAATCAGTGGAAGCCCTTGATTCTAGTAATTCTCTGAACTCTTGAAGAATTGCAGATCTGTGACTTGAAGTCATTGAGGAAGCAAGCAGGTTGGGCAGAACTCTAATTCTCATTATCTGAGATTCATCATATATTTTGAGACAGTTTCCAAGTCAAATCTAGAAAGGCCATGGTTGCCATAGGAGGCAACAACAAGATAATAGCAGAGAAATTACAATCTGTACACAGCCTCAGCTTTAACTTGTTAGCTTCTTGCACCTTCAAGCAACATGCTTCTCCCTAAACCACTGCTCACTGTGTGCTTTTTAGTTCCTTTACTGCATTTAGAAGAAAACCTGACTGTGCCACTTATGAGGGTGGGTAAGATCTCAGTCACTTGGCACACATGTTCACCCATGAGCACACGTAGGAAGATAGCAAACTGCACTACACTGCAAGCTGCACCAAGTATTTAACATGCAAATAAATGCTGTCAAGGTTAGCCTGTTAATCTTAGATTGATCTCTTAACCCAGAGATTATTTCCAACAATCAGGAATTCATTCAGGAGAGGTTGTATCTACAACATGGCTCAGTGAAGTCACTTCAAGTCTCCTGCACTCCTCATCCTGTCAGTCCACTGATACAGAGGCTCTTCAAGACGGTAAAACTTTGATGAGCAATGAAAGGTCACATCATATGGCAGCAGATTAATGGCAGAGATGAATTACCTGAACTGGCCATCTTCTGAGCACTGAGGAATGTAGGCTTCCCCTGCTGAAAAAGCCTTTTCCCTCTGAAGTTCACATGGACGCAATGGCTGGGAATCAGTCTGATACTCTGAAAACAGCAAGAAGATAAATATCTAAGGGTGGTCTCACCACAAACCCATTCTTACCAAAATCGTGTTAGTGCCAGTGCTGCAGGGGAACAGTCCCCGGTTCAGGGGTTCTCCCTGGCTGTTTCCCCATCACTCCTTGTGCGTGTTTCCATGTGGGACAGCACAGGGAGGTACTGGACAAACCCAATGCTCTGCCAGCTGCAGGATGAGCACATGGTGGAGATGTCCATGAACTCTTTGCCTGGCCTGTGTTTAGTTAGTCTCACCTCTGTTCTGTAATGGCATGGCTATTCACCATACCTTTCTGGTACCTGGGGTTCTTTATTACTCAGTTGAACCTATGACCACAAAAGAATCCTTTGCATAAGCACACACATCACTATTAAAGTTTCTGAGTAATTATTCTTTATTGAAAATAAGTAATTCACTATTTCACCAAAAGGAGACATATTTCTTCTTAATCTCATGAAAGATTTCAAAAATAATCAATTTCTAGGAGTAGCATCAGACTAGCTCATATTAGAAGCACTCTCAATTTTCACTGGGGCAAATTAACAACTACTGAAGCCACCTAGCAAATTTTTAATGTACTCAAAGCTGCATTTGCTGCTGTTTTAGGAGAATGATGAAATTCAATAAGTTCTTTTTTACAGAGCAGATTAGTTGATCTGACACTTCCCTCATCCTCAAAATCTGATTTATGTCATGCTCTTAATACCATTGATTAGTTTATAAAAATACAGCAAACAAACCCACAGGTTCAGCAATTTAGCCCAAAGGTTCACTTAAGCCAGTACTTGGTCTAAGCATGATCACACACCATAGCTCAAATACATCATAAATATTCTGAATGCTTTTCAGCCTGAAATAATTTGCAACTCATGGAACTTCTACAGATGGTTCCTGTGCTTCTAATACTTCTCAAACACATCTGCTTCTGTGAGTTTTCACTGTGTCCCCTTAAGACCATGTGAAACTTGTCATGAGACTGCAAAATTTCCGGTGATCTCATCTATAGATGATGACATGTAGGCAAAGCTCCCCCTTTTCAACCCAAACATCAGCTGCTCTGGAATGTGTGGAGATCCCTGTGTACTAATGCTAGATAACATCTACTAAGATATCTGAGTTAAAAGACTAATTAATTCAGGGATTCAAACTGCTGGTTGCGCAGAGCTGTCAAACTTGGGCCAAAGAACTTGGGGCAGCACTCAGACTATCCAATATCTTAAGCCTGAGTTCGATGATGGCACACACAAGTAGAAGATATAATCTTAGGACCTTCACAACTCTGTAGCATCACCTTTTCTTATCCACGCTCTTTCTCTAGCCCAGTGTGTTCCTTGAGAAAACTCTTTTTATCCCACCCAAAGAAGTGGTGTACAAATTCTGGTAAGCCTGATCACCTAAAGATCCTTATGGTTTAGTATTTAACCTGGAGCCCAGACTCAGTTTCCAGAGCACACAATAACCAGCTAAGTTTGCAGTATGCAAGATTCAAGATCATCATATACTTCATCAGGACAACACACAGAGCAGCACAAAGGTCACAGTCACCCTTCGACACAGGCAGAAGAGAAGGACAAGTGTACTTACCAAATATATTGGCTGTTGCTATGCTAATAAAGCAACAGAGGGTGCAAAACGGGATGGAGCCCATCTTGTGACGGGAGAGCCCCATCCCCTTCTGTCTGTGGGGCAGCTCTCTGCACCCCACAGAGCCTTCACTGCTCTTTTATAGTGCCCATCACGGGGATGGGTTCACTTCTGTGCTGGTGCCTGGGCACAGAATTGGGTGAGTGACGCACACAATGCTTCTGAACAAACTGCAAGAGGCCCCTTCAGCTGGAACTGCCCTCCTGGCTCTCCTCAGCCAGTTCTCATCCCTGCTCCAGGGAGCACGACTGAGCCCAGCCATTGGAGGGGAGAACAAGTGGCAGCAGGCACAGCGGGTGGTAGGGGGGCTCTGTTAAATCAAGCAAATTGAGCATTTTGGCATGACCCAGGACAGAGCTCTGGCTCTCACCTGCCCCAGGGTCCAGCTAGGCTTTGTGTTCCCCAGTGGAAGCGCACTTTTTTGTGTTCCAAGAGAGCTGAACCTGCTGAGGGACAGACCAGGGTTAGACCTTTGGGCTCTGCAGCATTAGAAGTAAATACAACTCATACTGTAGTCATATAGTAAGTGAAAAACAGGATGGATGCACCTCACTGGCTAAAGTGCATTGAGGATTAGAGTCAATTATATTCCATCTCTTGCTTTTACTCCCACTTGCACCATGCACTTTAATACAGCCAAGTATCTGACATAAGCAGCTTTACTTCTTGGGCTTCATCCTCCAGTAAGATCAATAAGACCATGAAGCTTATTAAGTCAAGATTTTTGGTACTAATTAGTACCAAAGATCCTCAGCCTAAAACATAAGAGAAATATTATTTCCTTGGTTCCAGAGTTTCCTTTGTTAATTGGCCACCTCTTATAACTGTCAGTCAGCATTTACTTGCACCAGGAAATATAAGAACTCACCCTCACTTGTACAAAGGTGGTTGAATAAACAAGCCCAAAATAATTACTTAAATAATAACAGCACACATTTGACGCTGGATTTAAGTTGATTTCAAGAAAAAGTGAGAGCATCACTCTTGTTTGTGATTCATGAGTACTAGACAGCCTAGAAACAACTCTGCTGTCACTGTCTTACAGTTCAAGATCATGCTAGCATCCTTCTGTGCTGGCTGTAGACCACTGCCATGCCCTGGTGTTTGCAGGATATGCTAAATACGATCTCCAAGATCAGCACAAGGTTGCTTTAGCATGACTAAGCTTTTAAAACTGAGTGGGACTGTATTTGGAATTTACTTTCATGCAACCTATTCTGGACTTGAGCAAAGTCAACAGTGTGCAGACAGATCAAGCTGGGAAAAGATGAAGAACATGTCCAGCATAAATGACAGACCAAAAAAAGGCAACCTTTAGAAGCATAAAGATGACAAATCTTGTCACAGCCCTGATTCAGAAGGCACAGAAAGAAACTGAATTTCTGGATTAGCATAGCATCTGTAGGGAACCATCCATGCAGAACAAAAGAATCCAACTAAATAACCAGTATTAGCACCAAGGTGGCTAAACCAGGAAAGAAGTTTGACCATAACATGCATTGCTGACCCAAGGGTGCTTCAAGGGTGTAAATATCACAGACAGGCCCTGCAGGGGCAGCAGGGTCAGTGCCCAAAGGTCCTGTGATGTCTCAAAGTCAATGAAACATATCCAGAGTGTGCTGGGGGCCTGTTTGTGATATTTACTTAGACCAGTTTTCTAAAGTTACTACAAAAGTGTCATTCAGGTTGTACAGCAAATGAAGAGAGGAGCTCATTAAGGTCGCTACTCACTTTCCTTCTTTATTCTTTGCTATAAAAGGCTGATAATGGACTAAGGCAGACATGGAAGCAGGAAGTATCAAAGGGCTGTTATTATCAGAAAGAAGCACAAACTCACAATAGCTACACAGTGTAGATTCCCAAGATGACTTTTATTTCCTTCAGAAACACTCAGAAAACAACGTCTGAACTACTCCAGTTGGGAAGAACAGCCAAGTCTTAAAAGTCTCTTAAAAACTAAATAAAAAAAGGAATTTTGGTAACTGGCATCACTTAAACCACTTCTAGATGTGCGTCAAACCAAGGTGGACATCTTGGTACACACACATTCAAGGGGATGCAAGAGCCTGTGGATTAAAAAGGAAAAAAAGGTTGTTTACAAAGCAAAGTGTGCAATTCACATTCATCAGAGAAAAAGAGGCACTTGTCTATCTATGGCTGATCAAATACAAAATAAGAAAAGCCTTGCATAACCTTCAGTGAAGGGACAATGGAATTGACCTCTATTTTTAGCACTCAAGAAAAGACAGAATAATATCTGAAGTTAGCTCACCAATGAAGGGCAAAAAATGAGTAAGTGGAAAAGGTCCCTGTGGCCAATACAGACTTAAAACTATCATATCTTCAACATCATTGTTCTAGTGCTGGAAATGAGGGTTTTGTTTGTTGTATACTCTGGCAAAAGCCGCTCAATCTATACTACAAATTATAACTGTTGGGGGAAAGATAAAGGTCAGTGAGATGAGACACTGAAATCACAAACCTCAATGGAGAAGCAGACATTTATTCATTGTTCCAGTTTTGCATACACTTTCTTAGCAGAAGAGACAGTTTGTGCAACTGCAATTTTACAAATAGAAAGGCCCAGGGATAAATGATTCCTGTATATAAATACACAGACATCGGTAACCACAGAAAAGTCACTCCCACCCAAATAAAATTTGATCCTGAGAAGTCAACCTCAGCTTAAAAAAAGAACTGGAGGGAGCCTCCCAAATGAGGCAGTAAATTGGAAGCCAAAATTTTAAGAACTGAAAACACTGTGAAATTATGCTCACATCAATCAGGTAATTTATTTTAAATAATAAATTGTTTTTCTGTGTTAAATGAAGCACCAGCATTGGACAATCCTCTCACATATTTTAAGAAAGCTATATAAAAATAGACTAACACCATTTATTACACTTACAGATAGAGAACTAAAGTCTATATTCAGCACATTTCTTTCCAAGATCTTGTGAAGCACTTATCTCTATGATCTCGGATTAAGTTCTCACGTGATGCAAAATTAAAAGATGACAAGATGACTGGATAATACGCTTTTCAGTCACTTTATACATGACACATTCTTCAGATTGAAAGAATGTTGGAGAAGTTTCAGTAACTTCCATGCTAAACTTGGCTAGATCAGAAAAGTGAGCACAGGACTTGTAAAATTTTAAATTAAAATTTACCATTTGGAAAAGTGCCTTTAGTGACAGAAGAACCTAAAAAAGCCCACGTAAGGGTATATGAATTTGCATTTGTCTCAGCAGGAATTGACCATTTCCAGAACAGGTAAAATGGCTTTTTTCTTCCTTATTCATTGAAGATAACACAGTTTTCCTTATCCAATAGTACCACAGTGATTCCAGGTAGAAAAATTGGTATTTTATTCTCACAACACCTGGGATGCAGATTGATTTGAAACCCCAAGCAGGAGCCAGGTGTGCAACCCACAGTGACACACAAGATTTGCACCTTGAATTGATTCAAAATTTGACAAAAACAAATATGGAATTTTTGCTGAGGCAGTGAGAAAAGTCACCACCAGTCACACAAGGACAGCAACAGGGCGCCAAACTCTTGCTGTTAGTGGGACAAAACAGCTTTGGGTCTTTTCAATAATGCAATACTTGACCTTCTCTGAACTAAAGGCAACGGTGTAGAGCCAGGTGGAGTCAGAAAGGAAGTTCAAAGACAAACATAACTCCTGCCACACAACAAAGGTGTGAATTCAGTAAGCCACCAATGAAAAAAGATGGATTCAACTTGTTGGATTAAACATCTGTCAGCTGACTGATAAAACCAATGAACTTCTTAAAATTTTTCATAAAGGAAACCTCTATTTGCCAGAAATGAGATACATTTAGGGAAAGGCAATTTGCAGAGCTATTTCATAGTATGTTTGTATACAGATCTGACATCCTATTTCTATTGTAGACAAGACACTGGGCTGGCCAAATGGTTGATCTGACTTCAGAAACTTCTTCTTAAGTCTTCTAATTAAAAAAATTGTTTCAGTGTGTTGCTCCAAGATCTGAATTTGGCCTTGTATCTTAAAATTGAGAGCTTGCTTGGAGACTGTCCCTTCAACGATTAAAATATTTCAGAATTCAAATTTTGAAGTTTGTTACATTTATGATCATATCTACTTTTTCTGTGAACAAAACAATTTTTCTGTGTCACTAGCTTATTGAGATTCTGTCCAATTTCATTTATCTGCTGCTTATCATTTGTGCCCTTGTCCACAGAATGTCTGAGAGAACTTCCTTAGCATTGTTGGCTTATTTGTTTTCTACCACAGTAGTGTCCTGAACAACTTGATGATGATATCAAAATAAATCACTAAAAGCAAATTAGAGTTACTTTGAAATGACATTGTACAAAGGCACATGTCTGCCCACAAGAAGAGATACCATCTCTGTGAAAATGTCAAAAGACATTGACTTTTAAGAATGAAGTGCATTGTAAAACCCAAACCCTGAAATTGTTTAAAACAGCAAGACAGTTCAGGAACTGAAAAATCTTCTAATTACTTTGCCATATACAGTAATTCAGTATTGTAAATAATTTACTGACTGTATAATTTGCCTACAGGCTAAAATACAATTGAAGATTCCCTCAAGCTTTGCAATGTAGAAAAATGTGCAGCAGTGACTGCACATAACCTATGGACTACAGACTAAACATGCAATTGAAGATTCCCTAATGCTTTAAAACATACTTGAACACTCACTAGCTCACCAGAAGAAAAGTCCATGGAATGGGAGCCCAGGCACATAATCTCAACAGACCTTTATTGTGAGTATTAGAATGCAGTCAACATTATTGCTATCATAAAAAACAAATCACAGAAGAAAGTATTTTGCTTCTCTCATAGAAGATTTAATCATAGTGCAGTGCTGCCTCTCTCAGAGTGTTTAGTGACAATACACTGACGCACATGGCTACAGCTGAACAGAGGAGGCTTGGCCAGTTTTCAGGAAAGGAAGACCGCTGTTTGAAGCAACAGCAATTGAACTAGCTTTAGTTATCCAGCCAATGGAGTAAGGGAAGGGAACTTCTGTCCTGAATGATATTTCATGCTAGTTCATTTTCTCCATGTATTCTCCAATTTTTCATTTGGGTTGTTCAGGCTGGTGCAGAATGGCTGCCAAATGCACAATCTGCATCCGGTGCAGTGTATTTTCACCATCATTACATGCTCTGTATTTGTTTTCCATATACAGATATACACATAGTGTATAATATTTATTGCTAAAGACAGACCCCCATACCCAGTGCCCAGGATGTAACAAAGTATAATAGAAACCATTACTGAAGCATGTCAAACAGCCTCTGCAAAATACTCACCTAAAGCCATATGCAATCAGTACAACAGAAGGAAATTGTGAGTAAGAAAATGTGAGAATAGCAAGGGGCATTTCAAGTAATTAAGCCTCTGGCTTTAATAAGCACTCCAAAATTAAGGTGCATATACGGAAACATTTTTAAGCAGTAGAGTGAAAACCTATAGTTCCAGTGTTCTAAACCATCCTGCTTGCAAATGAATGGCATCATTGCACACACCCCCTTTACACATCAGCACCTCCACAGAGCTACTAATAGAGCAAGGCAATTGGGATGGCCCGACTGCTCTTTTGGCAGTGATGCCTCTGCGTACAGAGTCCTTCCCACCTTTCACTTGTTGATTTCTACATCAAGCTCCAGTTCAGTTCAGGATCTGTTTTGTGCCTTTTAAAGTTCCAGTGAAGAAAAATGGTTACAGTTTCCCTTCAAATACAAAGGAAAGAATAGTGTGGTTTGCAAACATCAAAATACTTTTATAATTATACTGTATGTTTGAATGACTTTTTTACATCCCAACCCTCAGTCTGGTAAGGAGTGCTGAAGCCCAACAGTGCCAGAGGGGTTTTGCTGTAATATTAATTCAAGTCTAGTTAAGTTAGAAGCCAGATGGGAGTAGAGGGAGATCACCACTTGCACAAGACAGAAGACGCTTACTTAAGGAAGGCAGCAAAAACACCTGGAGATTTTGATCCCTGTATACACACTCCAACTGTACACAAGTCCCAGGACACTCTGGAGGCTGTGGACAGAAGAGCCAAAGAGACCTTTCCCCATGACTGCTTTCCACAGCAGCCAGGAAAAACTGGGCATGAGAACACAAGAGTGAAACCCTCCAGGCACCACAGATGCCAGAGTGCAGAAAGCTAAAGAACAAAAGGAGAAACAGATGCAAGCTGCAAAACAGATGAACACATGTAGAAGCTCAGAGACACAATTAAGAGAGACAGCTGTCTGTCAGCCATTCAAGATGACTGTACCAATGGAAGAACAGTTTCAATTCTCTGCCACGTAGCAAATACAGGAAATCTATCAGAAAATTGCAACCCATCTTCTTTGTCTATTGGAAAGAAAATGACAGGCTTCTACCACTGTAAACCACTCCACAGCTGAACAAAGACCTATGCATCTAAGGCCAGAATATCCAAAATATGGGCACTATTCAACCTACAGTTACCCAAGAAAAGGGTTAGTAGGAAGCATCTTCCAACCCATTCCCTGCGATATGACCTGAAGTATGTCCATTTTGTAACCAGAACGTGGCAGCCCCATCATGCCATACCAGATCACAGCACCAACACTACATTTCATTTATGACTGCAGTACTGCTATCCTGCTGCCATCACTGCAACTGAAACACAGAATTCCTGATGTAGATGCCTTCGGTATGGTCACAAGTAGGAGCAGGCTTTGAAATTAAATCACCCTGATACCTCCATTGAAGAAAAAGAAACAAAAAAAAAAACCAAAAAAAACACCCCCTAACTAATCCTCAGACAAAAAGCTGGGCACTCAAAGGCTCCAAAAGTTTGCCATTTAGCTCCATGAAAT
Organism: Dasyornis broadbenti; assembly: GCA_013397935.1. NCBI lineage: Eukaryota > Metazoa > Chordata > Aves > Passeriformes > Dasyornithidae > Dasyornis > Dasyornis broadbenti. The sequence goes on along the minus strand of VZRN01004509.1, from coordinate 486,380 downwards.
CACAAGAGGCTTCTGTACAATGGCATTTCCCTTTTGTCTATTATTATTTAGAACTCCTATTCAGTGAAAGAAGGCTGCAAATTTAAACATTTTGCGTTTCTGTGCACATATCTCAAAAAGTCCTTACATTGCCATATACTATTTTTATCTCACAGAAGGTCTGCCCCCTCCATCAAACAATGCAGTCACAATTCACACCCCAATAAATGATGTTGCAAATAGACTGCTAGTACATCCCTGGCTTATTTAGAGAGGAAGCAGGAAGACAGATGGAAAATTATGCCTACAGGAATAAGATTCTCTTGATAAGGCCAACTAGGAAGAAATACTGGTAAGATCACATTGGGGTTGACTGCCACACGAGCAAAGCGATCAACTGTAGGTTACATTCTGTGCAAAACACTTAGCATTTTTATGGCACTTGACTTGTGTTTAAAAGAAAAACCTCAAAAGCATCCCAAACCTTTGAATACTTGAGAAACTGGGGCCAGAAACTTATGTCCACATATTACAGACCAGCACCACGACTTGAAAAAGAAAACTCAGACAAGTTTGTGAAACATTTGAGCCGTACACGATGTATCATACATAGTATGGTCCATACGGACAGAGAGATTGTATTTCTTAGAAAATATGAATGCTTGCAGGAATTTTTATAACACATGACTACACAATGAATACAAAAAAAATACTGAACAGATTGTTTTTGTAATCACAGTCCATCCTGAACAAGGCAGGATCTTGAAGGGTAAAATTACATATTCATGTAAATTAAGAGGCCAGTACACATACAAACAGAAGACACTTTAAAGTTGCAAGGGCAACTTCAACTTTGACCTTAGCATTTCCTTTTCAGGATACCATTCCTCCATCTCTGTAGTAAGAATAAAACCTCTGTCCTCCCCCCCAAACTCTCCAGGTCCACCTTCACCTTCAGTAACATTTACAATTATATTACATCACACGCATGCACACACATTGCATAATATTGCTACAGTGTATGCTGTATAAATTCTGTAAATACACTCCACTTTGTTTCAAAGTAATTCATTTGGATTTACACTTCCCTTATACAGTACACACAGTACCACATTCGAGGATACGCAGCAAGTGAATAGTCTATAAAAAAGTCTCACATATCCAAAAGCAAGTAGGTCACTCAACTATTCATGTTTGAAGCAGTTATTTAAGCATCAACTATAGAACAGAGAGTATTTTATTTATTAACAGTTGCTATAAAATGTCAGCTCCTCAGCTCTTAAGTTCTTTCTGCATTATGTAGTTGCCAACCGTTCCATAATTCCATGTTATCACGCAGCTCTGTGATGTCTCCTACAAGCTTGATGTGGGAAGACTTTTTAAATAGCAACCGCTCTGTAACAGGGGTTTACATTTTACTTTGGCCATCAGGAGTGATAACTCACTTCAGATATGACAGACAAAGAGGAAAGGTCAGGGTAGGTTTACTTTAGCAATGAACCGGCCACACTGCTTTCTTTCTCAATAATGGTTTTATCATGAAAGTTCAATGCACTGGTTGCAAAGTCTTTCCCAGATAATCCATCTTTGGCACATTTTTCAATTGTATGCATCCTTAAAAGGCATTCCAGATTTTTTGATGGTCCGTACATAACAACAATCACTTCTTTTTTTTTTACATTTGTATGTAGATCGGGAAGAAAAGTGGAAAATGTAGAGTATGCAGAATAGTTTTAATAAACAGTTTTACATACAGTACCTTACATATAGAACAGTGTGTTTGCAAATTTAAATAATTTTTGAATGTACAGTGGCTTGTACTCTTATCAAAAGGTAAATTCAAGTTTGCTGTCTATCGGTTCTAAAATGCATTTATACAGATAACTAGAACTGATAAACAGACATGAGGCATAAAATGTTCAAGTATCTTAATGTCCTCAGTTAAATAGACTCCTTTTAACAGTCATATTTTACAAATTTCAAAACCTGTACATACATTATTTTCAATTTTAGAAACTGCTTGTTAAAAGGTAACATGAACCACCAGTTCTTGTAGTCTGTTGTAATAAAAGTAGACATGTATAGATAGAAATGTGTATGGTATGTATATATGTACGTGTATCTAGACACATATACATACACACACAGACACGGATGTACAGTGGCAACTTATCAGCACAGGAAAAGTCCTGGGCTCAAAATCCAGCAAGAGCTAACAGAGCAAGTAGGTTGCCTTTGGTTTCATGACGTTTCATTCACTGAAGCTGAAAAATTTTATAAAAACAACTTGGATAAGGTATCTTGTGATTTTTTCCTCTAGTGGTTTAGAATATTCACAGCCACAGACAGTTTTGCTGCGCTTGTCATTCCTCATCCCCACTGAGGATGGTAAATTTTTCAGAGGGCCAACACCAGAACAGAGCTACCCAAGACAAAAATTGTACCTTGATTCCTGAATACTGCTAAACAACGTAAAAAAATATAAACGAGATACAGTTTTGGATGGATTGCTGGCACCGAGTAGGACTTTGGAAAAAATCTTCACATAAGTCATAATCAAACTCTCATCCCAGTGATTTTAATATTATTTGGCACATCTGATCATTATTTGCCACTTCTGTTTTAAAGGAGCCTAGGGGTGCTGTTCTAGGGATTTCTATTTTAAAAAGTATTTTAAAAGGGAGACCATGACAAATAATTTTTTGCAAAAATCAAAGTTAGTATGTTTGTTTTCCTGAATATTCATAAGAGACAAAAATAATCTAAAAACTTTCCTTGTAGAGAAGATACAGCTCTCTCTGTATCTATCTTTCACCAGTAAGATAAGAGGACTGCATTTTTAGTCAGCTGAATTCTGCTAACTTAGAAATGTTTGCCAAGAGTTTCAAAATAGTAGCATTGGTCTTTGCAGAGTTTTTGTTTGTTGAATTTTCTTGGTTTTGGCTATTTACTTGTTTAACATGTTAAAATCCTGAGAAATTGACATTTTTCAGTATATTATATATAATTTTGATGTCTGGACATTGAACATTTATATTTTCAATAAAACAGATTCCTGACTCTAAACTTCTTCTCTTCTTTCTAAAGCTTCAGGCTATTAATGTAATCAGCAAAGAACCAGATAAATGCTCAGCTTTTTGCTGTCTTCCTGTCACTCTTGTGGCTAGTAAGAAAATGCACTGTAAAGAACCTATTTTTACTTTTTTATTCTTCCTTTTGTCATACAGAGCAAAGTGTTGCTATTTGCTGTACTTTTCCCATGTCGATTAAGAGCTGTTTGATACGTCGCTTGAGCTGAGGCAATCTTGCCAGAGGATCTGGTGGTTCCAGTTCTCCAGTGAAATCAAGCCAGCTTTCTAAAACTACAGAAGGAAAAGGAAGAATTTGATTAGAGTAAGTCTTTGAGAAACAGTTTCCATAAAAATTAAACCTTTCTTTCTTACTTTGTCTTTCGTAAAAAGCGAGAATACACTGAGGCTGTGATTTTTATTCAACAGAAGAAATTTTGTTAGGGAAACACCAACTAATTCCATATTTCTCTTGAACAATCCAATATTCTGATTTGATTGTTGCTATACAAAGGTACCGGGGAGTAAATTATACCCTTCGCTCACAATTTACCCTCTACACACATAAAAGCAACTTCAATTCATGGTCTTCTCTGACAGTTCTGGAACAGAAAATGCAACCCTCAAACACAAGGCTTGCTTCTGCCACTTAAAAAAGCTCCTGTGGACAAGGTCCAGATTACAGGATGGTTTTCCAATCTTCAACAAATGTTTTCAAGAAATTTCTCTGCTTGTAGAAACAGAGACGGCAAAAGCTCAAGCCTGTTAGTTTGGAAACACTGCCCAGGTAAAAGCAGGGATACTGGAAGTAAAACTGTAAATAGAGATAATTTTATTTGTTAAAAGATTAATTAGAGACTCTTATGATTAGACTAAAAGCTTCCTTAATTATTAGTTTCTATGATCGGCAAGTCACAGACACTTACATGCTACAATATTTGCATACACTATAATTTCATTCAAGTTTTCTCATGAAGACTGAATAGTCTTCATGAAACCAGTTGCTTGCTAATACATAGAAAACCAAAGTTGAAGGCACAAGAAACACCTTTTTTTTCCTAAATATGGTCAATTACTAGAACAATCAGACAAAAATCACCCCAGGCATCGAAAAAGCCATCGACTTTATGATCCATATCTGGACAAAGACTAGACAAGTTAACTAAGTGTTCTGAAGTCTGAGCCTGAGCTCAGGGGTTCTGAGTGCTTAAGCTAATTTATTGGGCATTGAAAACTTGTGGAAGGGGGTGAGGAGATCAAGGGTACAAGCTCTTCTTATAATTTTGGGACCCGGATTTGAACAGAATACTTAAAAATCCATCCTCAGTGCCTCAGATCACTTTGAACACATTAGCTCTGAGAGCTACTGCTATAGATACATTAAAAAGTAATCTGGCAATAAGTTACCATCAACTTCTTTTTCAATCAGGTCCATTCTGCTGGTGACTTCATTCTGTACATTCTCTATATGGGTGAGGAGATTTAGCTGCCATTGAAGATGTGTGTCCACTTGTTCTTCTGAGCCTTTTCTTTCATTACTAACAAACACAGTGTTTCCTTCAGCAGAACTCTTCATAGGAGCAATAGAAAGAAAAAAATTGCCATTTAAGATTGGTTTTTGCTTTGTTTTAATTTTCGTGTTGATTTCAACATTTGAGTCACATGATAAACTCTGTTGGCTTAGGACTCTACTTCTGTATACATGACAAAAAGCATACTCAAAAAGCCACATACCACGACAACATCAATAGACTAAACCAAACAAAATGCAAATTCCACATAAATAAGCATCTATACCTTTTGCCTTACTTCCCTAATAAAGTTTATCAGCTCAAATACTTTGTTTAATGCAGTAAGAGAGATTGTACTTTTGTACCCTTTTTATATAAATAGAAACTTAATTCAGAAAGTGCTGAACTGCATGGCCGACTGCCACCAAAAACGTGCAAAATCTTAAGGTTTGTTTCCATGAAAAGCTCTCCAATGCAGTATTATCTAAGATGTCAACAGTCACTATTTTGCAGAAATAAGCTGGACATCCTATTTCACAGAATCCCAGAACACGTCAGGTTGGAAGGGACCACTGTGGGTCATCAGGTCCAACCTCCCTGCTCAAGCAGGGTCATCCCAGGGCCCATGGCACAGGATTGTGTCCAGATGGTTCTGGAATATCTCTGGTGTGAGAGCGACTCCAAAACCTCTCTGGGCAATCTGTTCTGTTTGCTGATTAAGACAAAAATCTTCTCTTCCTACCTGCTATGATCCCATCTATCTTCCAGGCACAAGTCTGGGACAGAACTGAACATGTCTGGGGAAGTTACAGTACCACGCAGAATTATACAAACGTAGTATCTGAGGAAGGCTGACTTTTTGAAAAAAGTTTTTTTACTACCTTCACAGCAAGCCAGACATAATACACGAGTTCCTAATCTTTCTATATTTGATGTTTTGGCTACTGAATGGAAGTAGACCAAATCTAATGAGTTAAAATGCTCATCATCTCCGATAATTAGCAGCATTAACAGTTTCCACTTTATACCCACTATGACTTCATATCCAATTAAGTTCTTTCACTATTGAAGATTCTGTTTTAAGGACTAGAATGCCAGATACATGTACTCACACAGCGTCAGTTCATGTCAAATGCCAGGGCAAAGAGTGACATTTATTGTATTAATACACTTCTCTGAAGAATGCAGCTAATTTTCCATACCACGTAAGAAAAAATTTGTGTTAGATCTGTTATTAAAATATTTCTTCCTCCAGTAAAGTATGGGGAGAATGAGAAGAGAGGTAAAGAAGAAAATAGGAACCGATGGATTTTAAGTTATTACTTAAGCAAAAAAATCCACCTTTCTTTTTAAGAATTAAAATCAATTAAAAAACACTAAACAAATAAAACTCAGACTGACCTGCCGGCATCTTTATTAGCAAGTCAGGCAGGACAGTATTACATCAGTAACTGTTGTTAATACTCATAATGTTCATTAAAAGAGTTAAAGTTATGGATCAAAAATAGATTTTATTTGAAATGCATGAGATTTTTGATGCTTTTATGATATTTAAAATCTCTCTTCTCTGAAGACATCAGGTTTGCTTCCACAGTGTTTTCAGTATTCAGTTAGTAATCTTATGAAAAATATTTCCAAGATAAAGAAGAAATGCTCTATTCCTTACAACTTTCAGACCCTCTCCAAAACCACAGGAATGCCATTTTTTCCTTGCTGTATAAGGATCCAAGTTCATAATTCTAAAACCAAAATTCTCTTTCAGCCTGCTTCAGTAAGTTAGAGAGAATTTCAAAGCTATATAACTTAATATCTAAATAACATCATAACTTTTTTTTCAATGACCTCTATATTTATTCAAATGGCTAGTAAATGCTTCTTGAAAAAAAAAAAAAAATCACAAAATCTTGGTTGTCCTCTAAGATATGGGATCAACGTAGGCAATTATGGAGTGAAGGCAGGAGAACAGTGCAGGATACAGTTTGTGGACAAGAAATAACAGGAGGTTCAGGTGGCGAAGACTTGTGCTTTCAGAAAAAAACAAGGAAACTAAATAGAACTTTAAAGATAATGCATAGCCCAAAAAAGGACTTGCTAACTGTGAATCCAAATACTGTTTGTAAGAGAAAAGGAAGACTGTAACAGAACTGCAGATTAGGGTAAGACAAACCAGTATGGAAAAAACAGAATATTCAAGGCTCTGTAGAATGCTAGAAAGGAAAATTCAAAGCCCAAAGCAAACTTTGACAAGGAGAGGAGAAAAGGCACCTTACAGAGAAGTCAGATCATTTTAAAATGGCCCTTCAATGTCAGTTTTAAGGTAAGTGCAAACAGGTTCATGAAGAAACTAAGGAGAGATTTTCCATGCCTATCATATTTAGGCAGAAGGCCTTATTTTAGTATCAAGGCTGGCTATTGGAAGGTAACCAAGAAAGAACACTCTTAAACCAAGAAGGATCTGTCTGGGGCAGTGTCAAACAGAGAGCACCTAGTTTTTTAGATATATGCTTGAATCTCTGAAGGAAACATTAGTTTTGTTCCACTGCTCATGCATATTTTTCCTGAATTATAAATGTCTTTATACTATTTACAATAACAATTTAAACTACGATAGGAAGGCAAGTGTATTTGACATTGCTGCATGTCTCCTTACTATAAACCTGAATATAGTCATGCAATTTAGCATACAGACAGGTATTTCTAACTACAATGAGCCAAAAATTCCCCATTCAGACTATACAGCTTACATGCCACATTTAGAACTAAAATTAAAAAGAAAAAGGATGTATCATACTCATTTCTTCCACACCAGAAGCTGTACTTCAGAAGGGGGATGAGTTGGATGATTTATCCTCACACAGTCGGTATTGTAGAAAACAGAAAGGTTTGGTTCTCTTTGCTTTTTGCTTAGAGAACTCTTCACTAAAACCAGATTAACAAGTTTCAGACCTTTTCCACCAAACAACAGATTTAAACAATTAATGTAAAAATGAAAAAGAAATGTTTAAACAGCAAAATAAAATACTGACAAAAAACGTTTCATTAGAAGAAATATGCAGTATAGAAAATGGAAAAGCAGTAGCACATGAGGTGAAATTAGTTGGTCAGTAAATCATTACTTGTGGATGGCATTCTAGGTAGTGTTGCTATTAAAAGAATACAGTACAATAATAAGCACTATTAAAAAACCCTCGGTTTAACAAACGACAACAAAAAAACCCTAAGGCATGTAGATAGTAGAATTGATAGAAAAAGGGAAACCTGTCCCATTTTCTTCCCCTTGCAACAATCACGTAAGTTCTGTTCCAAGACCCTGCATTTTAAGAATAGGGTTTTTTTCTCTCAAAACATTTGATTGAGAATAAAGTTTTAGTATAGATAATACTTCAGCCATACTCTATATTTTATACACCAGCTGAAATGAACACACTTCATCTGGTACTATTTCAGTGATCCAACTTTGCTTCTAGTGATTTCTGCTGACTTATTTGATAAATATGTCAACTTACAACAACGAACATTTTTAAATACCTGTATGTACTTCAGTTTCATCAGATTGAACATACTTTTCCAAATAAAATTTGCTAGATGAAGAATGATACTTACCTGCTCATTCATTCCACCATCATTAAAAGAATATTGTAAACAGTTTTTATTCTCTGTATGATATTCCTGATCTTCCTCAAAGCTACTTGTATCTTCATCATCTGAGCTCATAGGGTCAGTGACTGCTTTGTAGTCTTGACTAAAACTCTGTGGTTTTTGGTAACTGTGCTCACTTGTGATATATGTTTCTTCCATCTTCTGGGGTATACTGGGTGGCTCTTTATGGTTTTGACTATGACACGTCCTTTCAGTTGGATTAACAGCATCCTGCAAAGTCACTAATTTTTTCTCTACCCCAACAGTTCTTTGTTCTTGTTCTTTTCTCATCCCTGAATAAGCCCAGAGATGAAGGTCTGGGTGATGCTTATTTCTGCAATGAAGGGGAGGGAAAAGCAAGTTACAGAGAATATCACTTAGAGCACTGAACTATTAAGCATCCAATCCCCCTAGATATTAGCTACGGATTATCAAACATTAAGTACTCCTAGGTTATTCATCAATTTAAGATAAATCTAGAATGTTCCTTCAACACAAAATTGACCAAAAAAACCTCACCAATAATCCCAACAGAGCACATTTGCTTGGGTGTTGAACACCTAACTCCCACTGAAGCTGAGGGTACTCCACATCATGCACTTGAATTATTTAAAATAATATACAAGAAAGAACTTCAATGTGAGAGAAGTATGTATATGGAATAATGGTAGTCTCTGCTGCCTGAATATATAAAGCTGAAAAATAAACCCTGGACTGATACTTACTTTAGTATCCCAATCTTCAGCTGCAATCCATGCAGTATTTCAGTTACCCCATATACATCTGCCAGTAGGTGATGTGTTGACACAATCTTTTTGGCATTAAGATGAGAGTAGTTCTCTTTCAAAAATGATAATCCACACATGTGTCCATTGTTTAGCCAGTCTTTGTCATACAGATATTTGGCACTCCACCTCTGTCCTGGGGTAGGCAATAAACAAATTGAGGGCCATCTAAAGCCACAGCAGAATTATATTTACAACTAGAGTGCTATAATTATATGCTGTACTTGCCTAAATATCTCCTAACATTCATGAAAGGGTGACTCAAGAACTTGCTATTAATACATTAAAATTTAGCTTTGTGGATTAAGAGGAAAGTCTTAAAACTTATGAGAACAAAAATAAGCCTGAAAAGTCAAGATCCCTCTAAACGGCATTTGAAATTAAAACCTAATCACCTTTGCAATCAAACTATATGATATTAAGATCTGTGCTGTTACCAAAATAACCACAAAAGTTCACATTGGTGCTTTATTTATCTAAATACTGCAACTTACTTATTTTTTTTTAAAAAAAGAAAGCCTAAATTACCAAGAGAAACATTAGAAAGTGGATTATATATGGATATATCCAAAACACCCAGTTTGTTTCTAAAAGACAAATGTTTTGCTTCAATACTGAAATCAATATCAATTTATTAGAAGCCAGGAAAAGGCTTCAGGAAAAGCAGATATTTCAAAGTTGTCCAACAGCAGAGCTCTTACAGTCTCCTTTGAGGTGCCTTTCACCAGACTTCTAGAGAGGATATTGATGTATGTGAGCCTTAGGTCTCCCCTGCATTATATCTTAACTCAACAAGCAAGAACAAGTATTTAGCTAATGCTTCTACAGTAGCTAAATAACTACTAAAAAGCCCAAACAAATAAAAAAAAAACCCCATAACAAAACAAAAAGCCCACCCAAAACTAGAAATGCATAATGCTAATTATGCATAATGCAATGTTATTGTTTACAAAAGGAACCCAGATGGACTGATGGCAATATCTTACACTCAATTTCAAATCATACTATCAGCATATACAGAACAAAGAACGGGTTGATGGAAGCCCTTCATACCTTTCAGGAGAATACCCTGTCTATCTCCTTTTTGCCCATTATCCCAATACACTTTAAAATACTGACATTGAGAATGACTTTTTTCTCCTGACATAGAAAGAAAAGAAGTAATGGTTAGGAAGGGAGAGAAGATAAAAATTAGGGACACAGACTCTGCATAGCAGGGGTAAACAAAGTACCTAATACAGTGCAGGGGAAAAACACAAGACAAATTAGCTGGGTTTAGTAAGAAAAAGCTGGGCTGCTCAAAGAGACACCACACAGAACTATCAGACAAGACTCTCTACCACCAGTTTTGATTCACACTGGGGCATATGGAATCAGCTCTATTTTTCTAATATTTAATCTCAAAAATAGCTAATAAAAACTCTGCAATCAATTTTCATATTTCACTTCTTAAATTTAGAATGAAAGTAAATTTGATATTGTAGTCTCATTGCCCTTTTGAAACAGCTGGAGTGCTGGATATTTCACCAGAGGACAGGTAGGTGCATTTGTATCAACTGTCAGAAAAAAAGTTTTAAAAACTTTCTTTCAAATTCTTTAGTTTTGCTCCAAATAACTGTTAAGAAAAATGGGTTTATCACAGAGTAATTTTTAAATCAACATCTTCCTAATCAAATGTATTCAGTTTAAAAGTACATAGAGTTTTCCGTTCTTAGAAATTTAACCTATCTGAAGTTCAACATATGCTGTTTGTGCACTATTGTTTATTGTAAGATGTGCTAGATTTTTCCATATTTTACATATTCAGTTCCCCACCTTTACACAATTCTGGACAAATGCAAACATTATAAAATTGCAAATACTATTAAATGCCATCCACAGCATATTTGAGTGTACTGTGGTACTGAGCCCTTTTCCTCTAAGAAAATATTTAAATGAACATATGTGATTCCAAGTATTGGCAAAATACATCCCTGAACAAGAATAATTTCTTTAGAAAGGCTTTCCAGACTACACCGACATAAAAAAGTGCAATGTTTGGGGGGAATTATGTTTCAACAAGTGAAACAATGGTAATTGAGTTCATGAACAAGATTTAGCACAGCTGACCATGATGTTACTAACACAAAAGTAAGTTTCTGCTCAGAGCCAAACTTAGAATCACTTGCCCCAAAGAAGTGTAACACATAACACAAAACAGACAAAGCTTGAACAATTTAAGCAAATTCGTAACATCTCTGCTCAAAAATCCCAAGCAGGGCTGCAGACAAAGGTGGTTTATCCATACCTGGTGGATCTCTGCAGATGTAACAGATGTACTGCTCTGGAATGCTGTCCTCCAACAATCCCATGCATACACTGTGCTGCCAACACAAGCATTCTTCACACTGACATCAGAAAAAAACAAAAGCGAAAACTAAAACTGAGACACGCAGTTGCAAAAAATCAGAAGCTATTTCTTGTATCATCAAAATGCAGAGAAGAGCAGTTTAATTTAAATAGCTGGTTTGAGCAAGATTATTTTAGTTGGGCAATTTGTGTTTGGGTAGACAAAGACATCAAGCTAAAAAAAGAGCTCTAGATCTGAAAGTCACCTCAACCATGAACTCCAGACTGGAAAAAAAAAAAAGAAACTGAAGATGTAATATTTAATAGTATTTTATTACAGTATTCAGTATTTTAGCACCTACATATTTAGTAGTGAAACATAAGACAGGAGTATAATATTATAGTAAAGTAGAAAGATAATGTAATACATTACAGCATAACAGTGAAAAGTAGAAAACTCTTCAGTTTAATTATTTATATTTACAAAGCATCTCTCCAGTGCGCTAGAAAGATGTGCTTTTAATATCGCACCAATGGAAAATCTAAAAGAAAAAGAAAATGAAGAGAAAATGAAAGAGGAGAAACAAGAGAATAAGAGAGCAAAATAGAAGTGGTAAGACATGAGAGCCTAGGAACAGCAAACTGGTTGCTCTCAGTGAGACAAGCATGAAGAGGAAAAATCAGGCTGCCATTGAATTTCAAAAACAGGCAGGAAAATACCTCTTATAAAGATATTTCCCTTTCTCAACTATGTGCCTGCCAGTGTTTTAAATATCTGCTGGCTCACTGCTGGAAATCTCTCGTCTTTGCTTTGACATGCCTTTGAGCATAAACCTATTCAAAACACCAGAGCCACTTTTCCTCCTGTCACTTCAGTTACAATTTCCTCTCCTGTCTCCAAAGATTGCTACACCAGCCCCTTTTTCCACACTGTTGCCACAGTTGAAATCCTGCTCAGTTCCTCCAACACAGCACTGCAATTCAGTCTGCTCCCAGAGACAGCCTGTGTGCCCTTCATTTTCAGGACTCTGTCAGTTCCAAAAGAGTAAGTCCACTAAAACGTGACAGCCCTACTTGTTTCCTTCAAATCTCAACTAAAAGGGCTCCATACTGTCAACAGGAGCTGTTCCACAGTAACAGCTGAATACAAACCTGTTTTTTGAATGGTGGTAAAAAACACAGGAAGTTCACAACCTTTTTAAAGTTACTGACAACTGAGTTCTTCCTTACTGCTGTTTGCATCTGATTTAATCACTACATTATAAATTCCTTGAGAAAAAGACTTGAAATTACTCATGGATGAGAAATGCTCTCCTCATTGGAGTACACATAAATAAGCATCAGGAGCTGCAATCCATCTACACCTGAATGCTGTGCAGACATGGAATACTCTTCCTTCCTTTTATCTATACCACGTTAAGGTATAAATTCTCAGCAATGTCTAAAACCTGCTAGTGACATCTAGTGTGAAAAGTGCTTTTGTAAAGATGAAACACATACGACAGTACTGACAGTATTTAGTTCCTGCACAGGAGACATGTTGCACACAGAGGAGGGACATTTAAAGTGAGCAGAGAGGTTTCTACAAGTAGTACTGCGAAGCATGAGGGCCAAGTCAGAAGGGCTCATATAATCAGGATGGTCTGGAGACACATGCAATGGTTTGTGTGTGGCAAAGGATACTTTATTCCAAATTTATCAACTGGCTATGAGAAAATGGTTACCTTTCCTTACAAATTTGTCCTACATATCAAATTGCTAGAGAAACCCCATCCTAGAGCAACAGCTCTGCATCCATTGAACAGAGCCAAGCCAAGTGCAAAACAAAGAAATATTTTGGTCTTGTTCCCTTTATGTACAGCTCTCTACATGATTTCAGCCTGCAACAAATCAGAAGAGCACCTTCACAAGCAAAACATTCACAAGGAAAATATAACTCCACACATCAAATTTCTTTACCTGAATCATAAAGCCATTTTCTTCATCCAGTTCACAAATGCATCTAACTATTTCATTGAGAGCATCATCTTCATCCTGAGACTCTTCAAAGTTAGTTGAATCAAAATCCTGATTGTATTCATCACCACTAAGTAACAAACTCTCTGTGGAAGAATCATCCAAGAACTCGACATCTGAAAGGTCTAATAAAAATAAATGCATGTGAAATTGTGTGTGGAGAGACACAATAGCTCAGAGAAATGCAGGGAGTTTTGACAGTTAACAATCTTAATGTGCGTTGGCAAAAAAATTGCAATCACACTGCTGGTATATTAGATTTCAAGATGAATTCTGCAAAGTGGCTTTACTGTGCTCTCCTCAGAAGCAGAGTAGCAACACTTAACCAAAGCAAGTACAATGTAGAACAGCTTGAGTTGTGTAAGCATTTTGATTTAAATAGATAAAGGCTAAGTCAGTCACCATATTTATATATACAATCCCAAACACAAACTAAACTATTTTCTTTAAAATTCTCTTTCTTAACGAATTAAACCTGAAATTTGCTGTTCATTCAACATACTTTCTCCACTAAGGTCAACAGACAGGATAGCTCTTGGATACTGGTATGAAGTGTTCTTCTCTGAGAACATGCTGCGCAAAGTCAGAGAGCTGCCTGAGGACCGGGTTAAGGGAGAGGAGCACCTGTCCAGGAATTCAACAGAACTGTCTTCATAATCAGAATAATCTGAAAAGTGAAAAGAAAAGAAGTCACTCTTACAAAAGTAAAACTTAAGATAAATGAAAAAAAAAAAAAAAACCCAAAAAAAGCCAGGAACAAAAACTTGTGTATAGATTATGTAGCATTATGTTGACAAGAATACCCACACTGAGGTATCGGGATGATGAAACTGTAAATTAGTAATGGCAAAAGCTCTTCATAACATTTAATTTAAAAATTTCCAGTAAGAAACATAATCAAGTTTGACAGCTAAAAGAAGCATCATCAATTGTAACTCCCCCATCTCTGAATATCTCTGAATGCACAGAGAGGTAATTTTTCCTAGAATAGTATGCAGTCTTCTTTTTTCCACAATTCATCCTGCACCATCTGCTATCCTTAGAGATGCTGCTGGTGCCTTAGGTCTGCTTGAAACCAGCACTGCTACCTAGAAGCAACCACAGATGACCCTGTCAGTTTAAGTGATAAGAAGCTTGTCTGGACACCTGCAGAGGACCAAAAAAATAGTCTTTGGATGTTCCCAGGCCCATATCAGAAGATATCCATGGGCCAACATCCTGGGATGGGCTAGGGAGCATTCCAAGAGAGTAAACATACACAAGCCCAAAGGAGGAGTACGAGCAGGCAAACAACAAAGACACCCTGTCCCTCTCAGACTTTCTCAGCAGTGCCATCACTTCCATTGGTCCACGCATGAAACCCATCATGATGTGTGTGTTACTTTTGCTTGCCCCAGTTTTTGCTAGTGGGGGGGGGGGGGGCCCAAAAAAGGCCCCGGGGC
>VZRN01004509.1:459191-471549 GCA_013397935.1 Dasyornis broadbenti | reverse complement strand
AATATGTGAGGGGAAACAACAACAATGCAGACACCAAGGTCAGTGGAGAAGGTGGGGGAGGGGAAGCTCCAAACACCAGAGCCAAGAATCTTCTGCAGGCCGTAGTGAAGACCATGGTGGAGCGGGATGTCCCTCCGCAGCCCATGGAGTCCATAGGGAATGTTAAAATCCACGCGCAGCCCTGTGCCAGAACTGGTGGATGCCTAGAGGAAGCCATTGCCTAGAGGGAGCCTCAGTGGAGAAACAGGCTTTACTGACTGAATTAAGTGCCCCAAGCCAATGCCTGAGGGAGACTGTGGTTCAGCAAAGAGAAAAAAAAAAAGTCTTGCTCCTGAAATGGAACAGCCGACTTGGAGGTCTGTAATCCGTGGACTAGAGACTCCACGCTGCAGCAGTTTTTGGAAAACTGTCTGCCCGTGGGGGGAGCTCACGTGGCAGGGTCAGGCAGACTGCTGCTTGTGAGATTTTGGGACCTGCGGCTAAGCAGAAGAAAGAACTCCTCTCCCCTGGGCAGTGGAGAAACATTTCAGTGATGAACTGACCTACCCTGCCCCTGTCCCCCTCTTGTTCCCTTGTGCAGCTGCTGGGAGGGAGGGGGGTGAGTGGAGAAATGGTGTCTTTAAAAGTTTTATTTCATTTGTCATTTACTTCTCTAATTCTGTTAACAAATAAAAGGTTTTGGCCTGTTTTCTGCCCTAGCGCATCTATTTTCTCCCAGTTTTCCTTATCTCAACTCATGAGCCCTGGGTGTATTAATTTGTGAGTGCCTGGCATTTGGCCAGAGTCAAACCACAGCAATGTGTTACCCAGAGCAGCTCTCTGGGTAAAATAAAGCTGGGGAAAATGGATGGACTGAAGTGATTTGGGGAAGAACAATTATGGGGAGAACAGGGGAATAACAGGATAAAAAAGGCCTGTTATGCATAAATAGTTATGTGGTCAGTACACTTTGGCTATGCCCTGCATCCAGTCTGTGCTGGCAGATGTTAAGTCTCCTTCCTTGGAGCCACTGAAAAGTTGTCTGGGCATGATCCTGGGTAACCAGCACCAGGGCAAGGGGGTTGGACCACTGGACCTCCAGAGGTCCCTTCCAACCTCAACTATTCTATGATTCTTATTGAACCTTATTTCCATCTCTTACCTGGGGGAGGGGCTCTCTATTCAGGATTCAGGTCTGTGTGAATTTACGCATGGTCTGTGTGCCAGCAAATGGAGTAGGACTGCAGGTCGAAAGGTCTGGTGCCTGTGGTGCCAGCAGTCAGAGAGACTGCAGAGTGTGCAGTGCCAGCTCCTCCCCAGGGATCTCTGGTCACAGAGGCCTGTGAGCTCATGCTGTAGCACTTGGAGCCAGTCCAAGTGTATGATTGCTTGCATGGATCAAGCTGGACAAGCTGATGAGCAGGTGAAATGGCCTGGGAGCAAGCAGTTGCGTCTGCAAGGGCCAGCTCTGGGTGGAAGTGCCTCTCTAAGCATGAGAGCTGAGGTGGGGGACCTTGGGGATCTGGGGAGTTCTGGCCAATGCTGGGAGTGTGCAAGAATGCATACATGAGACTGTCTGTACTGCAGTGGCGCTGCTGCCCCATGAGATCGTATCTGCAGGCACCAGAAACTGGAAAGACTGAGATCCAGAGGCAGCCAGTGTCTGAGCCCACCTGCTGCAGAGATCCCCACTGTACTTATATATCTCTGTATTATCTCCCTGCTCAGCCAGAGAGAGGAGCAGGATGAGGCTGTTATAGCACACACACGAGCACAGACAACATCATGCCCTTCTGCCTGCTGGGCATACAGTGGTACTGACATTTATACTGATACCAGCACCATGTCCTTTCCTCTAACATGCACTATTTGCAACAGTCTCAGGAAACATATTTGCAAGCCAGTCCCTACACATAATGACTGGAGGGACTGTCCTAGGAAAGTAATGTAATTGCAAATCATTGAAAAATTAGGGTTGGAAGGAATCTTAAAGATCATTCTGTTCCAATCCCCCTGCCATGGGCAGGGACACCTTCCAGCAGATCAGGTTTTTCAGAGGTCCATCCAATCTAGCCTTCAGCACTTCCAGAGATGGGACATCCACAGCTTCTCTGGGCAACCTGTTCTGGTGGCTCACCACCCCCACAGAAAAGAATTTCTTCCCAATCTCTAACCTAAATCTACCCTCTTTCAGTTTAAAACTGTTACCCCTCACCCTATCACTACAGTCCCGATTAAGGAATCCCTTCCCATCCTTCCTGTAGGTCTTCTGTAAGTACTAGAAGGCTACTATAAGGTTTCCCCCCAACCTTCTCTTTTTTAGGCTAAACAAGCTCTCAGCCTGTTCTCACAGGGCAGATGCTGCAGCCCTCTGATCATCATCATCATCATCATGGCCTTCCTTTGGCCCACCTGAGCATGCCCATGGCTTCAGTTGGTAATTACAAGTAGCTACCCATTTATTACTCTTAAAACTTAGTACTTCAAATATAAGCAAATCAGATTACTGCACTTCCATCCTTCTATAGGAAGCATTCCTGCTCCCACCTGTAACTTTCTTGCTATGAGTTCCACAATATCCATCTCTCCTAAATCACTTTCCATGAAATCACTTTCCTCTTTACTGTCTCTGTCCAAAGCACACCACCTTCAGCATTTCCCAAGTATATTCCTTGCAGTCAGCTCAAGGAGCGGCTGAGTTGATTACTTCATGCTGCAAAGCTTTCAACCTCACTGCAACACAGCAGCAGAAATAACAGGCATTACCCACCTTCTGCTACACATGGATTGTACATGATCAGTAAATCATACACACACTCGAAGCACGAAAAGCAGGTTTTGTTGGGGTTTCTTGATTTGTCTTAAAGCCTTGTGCAAAATTTAGCTGGGACACAAAATGTACCTGCTCCCTCTTCTTTCAAGAAGCCTCAGTTTGATTTCAAACAAAAGGAGTATGCCTCACATCCTTACACTTCTGTCCATACCTGGAGTGGAGGGACTTGCTCCTGGAGAAGGAGTCCTGTTTCTTTGAACAGATGAGCTTTATCAGGGTCAGACACTGGAGTCAGAATCCACTAGAGTATTTTAATTTTTTCCCAGTTAAAAAAAAAAATCCAGATTAAATACCTCTGAATTCTTAAACCCAGATTTTCACAAGCCACATTTGCAAAGAATAAAACGCTCAAGTTTTACTCACACGGCTTTTTGCATCTGGATTTAAGACTTCTGACTGTTGAGACAATGGGCATATTTTTTTCTCATATTTACAAACAGTGGATAAGGCCCCCAGAAGTTTGAACCTAATTATGGTACCACTGCCTAGCTTCTAAGTTTCAAGACAAGCTAGCAGAAAGACCAGAGGAATAAAAAGATGGAAAAAAAAAAAAAAGAAAACCCTAGCCCACAACAAACCACCTTATGACCACAAGAAGATAAAACCAAAGAACAATACTGGGCACATACCTAGCATTTATCAGTATCTTCTTGCAAATACTTAGATGCCTTCTCAGTGCAAGTAAGAAGCTCCCAATGATTTTTAAGTAAAATCAGCAATTGAAGTATATAGCTTACAATTACATTACTCAGTACAAAGATGGTGATGTACATGAAACCTACAGTATTGCAATTCCCACTGAAGCACTGCATGATTTGGAAGCATTTTCATGTTATAGTACAAATTTGGGACAGAGAAACACATAATCCACCAAACATAATCCCCATTTGTCAAGGCAACAGACAAGGCTATTATAACAGAGATGCCAACCTCAGCTGTTAAGGATTAACTGTAAAAGAGGGGGTGCATTGTATACAGTAAACCACTGACATTTTGCAGCGAACTAGATACTAGAATAATTTTCATGTCCAAGCAAAATAGGTAGAACATGTATACAGAGCTTCAAATGAAGAATTTAAAGAGATGAAAAGAACAAGCATATCCTTCTGAGAAAGAAAAAACATCCATCCAGTATGTGGGTCTATCACAAAGAGACAGGCTATAAATGCAAGAAAAAGAGAAGTCACAGACCCATGCGTCCTTCTCATATTTAAGGCTAAAACTTATTCTTCGAAATTTCTGAAATTTGACACTCATATTGTTTAGAAAGCAGTTTTACTATCTAATGCTAAAAATACCAATAATAATGTGCTTTTACTTAGTTTAAAAAATATATAAATGGAATTTACCATGCTGTTTTGATTTCTTCTTTTTTTTCTTCTTCTTTTTCTGTTTTGGTTTATGATCTTTTTCCTTCTTCTCCTTTTTCTCCTTTTCTTTTTCTTTCTTTTTACCTGAAATAAAAATCAAACAATTTAAAGCAGCAGTAGTATCCAGCTTAACCTAAATCAAGGCATTCAAAATCAAGTGTTCCAGTTGTCTAATCGGATGAAATTATTCGGTTCATTTACTTGATATCTTGGGCACATCTATTATTAATAGTTAATAGAATGGTTATAAGAAATCTCAATAAATAATATTTTATCATTTTAAGCATTTCCAAGTAAGATATCATAGCAGAAAAAATATTGCAAAGCACACAAAATAGGTAACATCATATAAATAGCTTGTAACTTCTATTTTACTTATAGTTTGTATCAAAAACATTTGGGCAAGAAAAAAAGCTTTCACAAGTGCTAAATTCCCAATAATAAAGATTACATTGTCCTAAAACCACATATTAGGCCTATTGGAAGACATTTGAAGGAAATTTCAGTATCACAAATCTGCTGCTACTGTCAGAACTCAGCACTATACAGTGGCATGCTCATAGAAAACCGATTCTGATTCCAATTTGACACATTTTTTATGCTGTAGTTCACTTTTAACCACTGTTAGTATACACATGCGGACAAGTATTTTGACTCAGAAAAATTCTGTTTATCCTGTTAATTCTCCTTGGACAAAATATATCCCATGTTTTCACTCCAATCATTTCTTAAGTTATCAGCAGTGAGACAAATAACAAGGAAATTAACTTGCTACAAAAATTAAGCCTCAAAGCCAGGACTGTTTCCTGCACATGAACTGGAGTAGTCTTATCTTCTTGGGGAATAGAGACAAAACTTTTACCTCCTGGAAAAACAAGGCAGGATGACTTATGAATTCTTGCCCGTCTCTAATAATTGATTTTATTTTAAACACAGGATAAAACCAGAGTCCTCTTAATTTATATTTTATTTCATGAATTGCCAAATGTAATTGCTAATAATATTTGTTTGCTCCTCCCACCTCAAATCTGATAGTAGAATGAAAGAGCCAGTATTATTCATTCTACTAAAAAAACCCTGATTAAATAAAAAACCAGAGGCAGCAGACCTCTCATGGTTACTTTTGCATACTTCAAAATCCTTGCTATGGACACTTTCATTTTATCTCACAAATTATTCTTCCATTATAAATCTACCATATATAAAAACTCTTTTTAAGACATAAACAAACAGAAAGTGCAGCTGGGCACAGGAAATATTTTATGCTTTTACATTTGCTCTTCAGAGACATGAAGAGATAGAGAATTTTTTCTTTTTTCCTAAAAATAATATTGCTCTCTACATACCATATGTTGAAGAACTTTTCTCTTCCAGTTTTCCTTTTCTTTCCATTCTAGCTGCACCTGCAAATTGAAGAATATATGACATAAGGCCAATGTCTGGCTGATGACCTACTTTCTTGTAAAAGTCATTAGACCGTAAAAAATCCTAATGGCACACAAAAGTAAGAAACATACAAACAATACAATTATTTTTAATGTCATTTTACAATTATTTTTATTGTCTAAAGCACTGGAAACAAAAAGTATTGTAGTTTACCAACTTCTGAACGCTTGTCCTTCTCAATCACGTTCTTTAATATTTTCTCCTTCAGACTCTCAAAACATTTCTCCTTTATGGGCACAGAGCACTGTATCTCTGTCCCTTCAGAGCTCACTGATGTGGAAGACCTCTTTTTTTTACTATTCCCTTTGGGTAACTTGAGACTATTGGTTAAAGGCATTTCCAGATGCAAGGCATGTACATGGGATGAGGGTGCTGAAAACAAGAACATGGATTTACTCGGCATTCCATAAGGATTGCAGCCAGCCAGGGCTGAGTCAGATCACTGAAATGTGAATATTGGTCATATCATCATCACACTTAACAGGTAATTACTGCATATGAATGCTTAGATCTTAGTCTTACAGACAAGACAACACATGCCACAGAAGGTTTCTTCCTCCATTTTGGAATTTGCACTCACTTTTAAACTACCAGGACTGGTTAAAGTGTAGTTTTGCTGACACTTTTAAGCCTTTTTGTTTCCTTTTTACTTCACTGTAATAGAAACCCATGACAAGAGTAACAGTTAAAGGTGCTGACACTGTCAGTATCATTCAAGTTAATGTTTCATTATGTTAATAGAGAAAGTAAGCTCTGGTACAACATTTTTAGAACTATGTATAAAAGATTTCTGCTTATTGAATTTTTCATTGATATTAATAGTTAAATAATTCACTTTATTTCACTAATCCACATTTGAATTACACATGAAAGTACTGTGATTTGTCAGAATTCAGCACCATATACCGACAATTCTTATTTTGTACTATTTAGAATAGTTTATTCAGGGAAATATTTAGTTGGTTTTTAACTCTTTATCTGATGCAAGTTAGGACATAACAAACTGAAGACAAAACAAAACTGAAATTACAATCTTCACTGCTAATATTTCTAATCATTTTTAAATAATCAAACTAGAATAAAAGTTATTTATAAAGAACATCTATTGAGGTGATTCAAAACTCTCTATTACTGTGTCCATCAATGTCATGAAAGCTTCAAGTTTCATCTAAATGTAATTAGGAAAGCCTCATTTTCATCAGACTCTTGAGGACATTTTCAGACAGTGCCAAGGACATACTGTACAAAAATGCAGCTCTGTGAAGTCATAACATAAGGGGTTCAGGTTTTTCCATGCCAGCTGTAAACACTTGGAAGCACCAGTTACCTTTGGAGTCTCTCAACAGAAGAGCCCAACAAAAGCATTAGCATGTAGAAAAAAAAAAAACCACTCCTGAAAAATACCTGCTATTGGTCGAGATATTCAATCAAGTAAATTCATCATTCATAAAAGGATTCTGGAGAAAAGGCAAGAATATCTTAGGGCTGACCCTGTACTGTGGCCTTCCCAACTTGGACAGACCTACCCAATTCTACTGGGATACAACACAGCTCACACAACAGCAGTGTGCTGTGTGTACTCCCACTCCTATGAGCCTTCCTGGGAACACAACCAAAATGCGACTAGTTGGAAAGCTGAAGAGTCAGCAAGAGCAATCTAAAGTGGTACATCACCTCTCACACGACACAGTACTTTTCAATGCCAGATGTCCCCAGCTGCAGGACATCACTGTACTGTGCAATCCAGGCAGCAGCGGCTGCTCAGTTCTGGGTGCTGGCCCCTGCAGGAGCTGGCTCCAGCCACATGGCACAAGCTGCATGGCCACTGCTAGGACTACCTGAGTCTTTCCACTGCCTCAAATCAACCACCTCACCTAAGACCATAATCTTTTTCAGACTGATTCAGGCTCTTGCCTTTGTCTGTATTTCAAGTGCATTTAGCTTGCTGGGATACTTGTCATCGACACAAAGCATTATCCAAATTATTCCTTTTATGAGTTTCCTAATTACCATTTGTCTCTGTTAGAAGACTGAACTGCTCTGCCATCTGTAGAGCAATAACTATATTTTAGCATGTTGGTAAAAGAAAAAAAGTGACATTTTCCACATCATCATGCTATCAACGTCTTGTCTCATTTCTAAAGAGCACAAAAGGACAACCCAAATGCACATAATTCAGCTAGGTCACTGCCATTTTCATGAAAAGATGTGAGAACACTTCATCCAAACAATCTCAAGAGAAATTTAGTCTCAACATTAGATGAATTAGTATTTAAACTTTATTATTGAGAAGAAATCCTGACCTGACATTCAAATATGATTTAATACCCACAGCCACAACACAACAAACTTCAGTATTTCAGAAATTTTCAACACAAGCACACCTGATAAAGTAGTCAGTAGCTGTTTAGGGGAACATTAATATCTGGCAGAAATCTGCTCCAGTCAAGCAAATACCCATCTTGCTGTCAGAACTCTCTAAACAGCCTTTCTATAGTAACCTGAAATTAGAAATTGCAATAATGCCTGTATACACTGCAATGTTATTCTTGGCTTTTACCTTCCTTCATCAGAAATAATTTTAGATTAAGAATCTTAAATTTTAAAATCCTACAAAGTGTTAAGGCTTACAAAGTCTACTTTTCAACTGTGCAACCACTATGCCTTACACATAACCACAAAATTAGACAAAGTAGTCAGTCAGAAGGGCAAGTAACAAACACAGGAAGTAAAATATTAATTCCTTTATTGAAATACTACCTTTTTTTTTTAACTGCTACTTTTAATTGCAATTTTATTCCTGTTGAGGAGTCTAGCCAGCTACCTCCCACACAGTGAACGTGGGAGGTCTGCAGTTAACACTCAGCAGAAAGACAACCAGAGATTAGGCTTGGTAAACTACTGATTTTGTCACTGTTCCAAGATCAATTTTATCACTAGAGGACTAATTTCAGATTAAAAAGAAATGCAAACCACAGCATGCCCAGTCCAGTGGATGACATGTTTCCAGCGTTACTTACTCTGGTCTGGCACAGGGAAGTGGCACAAACCCCCTCATGCAAGTACAGGCACAGGACAGGATATTGTGCCACAAGTACAGTAGCATAGCTGGGCTTGCAGTGGTACTGCTTATTGCAATTCATCAAACTCAAATGAATTGTAGCAATCAGAAGCAACTTATTTTGTTGACTGATGTGCTATTTCATGGCTTTCCATGTTTCAAGTAATATCATAAATGTCATTATTGGCATTAATATACAACTTAAATCATATTGCAATAGAAACATCAATCACGCTGGTCATATTTAATTTAGTGTTTTGAATTCCCAGTGCATAGGACCAATTTTATATCTAAACAGTCTTTTAATTACATATCACAGATTAATACTGGACCCTACCCAAAATGACGTCTTTAGGAAGAATAAGCCCATGAAAAGGTTCTTGCTTGGCTCATAACCAACCCAAACTGGTAACTTCAGGGCAGAGATTAGAATGGCAGGTGTTCAAATTAGGGAGTAAATCTGACTGTTAATAGATGGTTGGAGTAAAACAAACAGCTTCAAAGTAACAAGAGTAAATAACAAGATGAACAATAGTTCATCCCTATTAAAAACAAGGTAAACCAGTAACACTGCAAGAGTTTTTAAAAAGCAACCTATCTCATTTTCTGAATTTTTTGTACTTCAGCTGTTTTTGTTCCTACTGCAGTAAACTGTTACCAAGGAAATTATACTAAAGTATGCAATGTTTTTTTCTTTTTGTCTTAAATTCAAATTTCTCCCATATAGTTAACCTAATGTTACTAGCAAAATCATCTGTAGGCTAGTTAGAATAGGAAATAACAGCTAGTGATGATATTATTATATTACCATTACAAATATTATATCATTAGATTAGCAAGTTTAACAATATTTTCCTTTTTCTTAAATTTCAAAACTCAGATTGCTTGCTGAAATTGCTCAAAATATAACAGTCTAACATAAATGGTGGAGAGTTACACAAACCAAGAGAAACTATCACAAATTTAAAGAGAAGCACAACTACGGAAAGACCTGAACTTCATATATTCAGAATGGCAAAACTATAGTGTTTCGTAAGTATTCTGACTGACTGGATTTAAAGTCTTTGAAATGCTAAAGTGACCAAAAGGCCAGTTATCTACATTTTAGGCAATCTGGCAAATGAAAGCAGATTCCTACTTATGTGTGTCCAGTATCAGGTGATCACAAGTAGGACCTCACAATAGTTTAGGCAAAGCAGTACCTCTGTTCAATAATTAATGGGTATTGTACACGTGTCTACCAAAGTGCACAGTACTTCCATGGAGCCCTTGCATTGAAGGAATTATCACAGAGCTTTTGTTTTGCCTTTACAAAA
This sequence comes from Dasyornis broadbenti, assembly GCA_013397935.1. Taxonomy (NCBI): domain Eukaryota; kingdom Metazoa; phylum Chordata; class Aves; order Passeriformes; family Dasyornithidae; genus Dasyornis; species Dasyornis broadbenti. The sequence continues at coordinate 461,544 of VZRN01004509.1, read as the reverse complement.
TGATAAGGTGTTCATTTTGAGCAGCAGTTTTGAAATCTTTGTTAATACTATGAGTTGCCATTTATGTATCTGCACTTCAGTGCGCCTAGACCCTCTCCTCTGAAAATATCAAGTCAGTAACTTCTGAATAAAGTCACTAAAATACATCATTTTTAACACCACAAAACTATTTTTTCAATTGACTCAAATGACAGCCTCCATCAGAAGTCAAAATATGCAACACCACAAATTGCATCTCTGGGCTTAAACCAATCCAGCTCTGCTACAGAAGGGTCAGGGATCAGACCAGGCTGTTGCAGGCTAAATACCATCATGAGGTACCTCTGAAACGATTCTTAGTTACCTACTTCAATGATTACAAAGACAGCAGGTCTAACTTGAGTGCACTTAAAATATGTAGTAATATCAAAATCTAGCACTCTAGATCTGTCCAGACTGTGTTAATAAAATCTTAACAGCAGAAATACCATTAATAGATGTAGATTTATAATAGTTCTTTCAGATCAAGAAAACCCAATTACAAAATAATTTGGATTTTACATCAGAGTTCTCAATTTGTAATGTATAGAGTCACAGTGGATACACTTAAACAATGCAGTGTATTAAACTGCACTTAGGCAGACGTTTCTGCATAATGCAAGAAATATCTTAAATTCTCAATTAGTTCAAGCACTGACAGGAATGAGAAAGGAAAGCTTTGGGCAACTCTCCTGTACATATTTGCCTGCTGTTGTTTAAACAGGCAATCAGAAAAGTACAGATAAATACAGTGGATCCTATTAATTTTCCTGAAGCATGCAAGAATTTGGTGTAATTACGTGGGCTTCAGGAACATGACTTAAGGACCTGTGCTATTTCAAAAGCAAAACAATGCCTTCTAAAGCAGAGAACACAACGAATTTATTCAATAGTCTAAACTAACTCCAGAGGTTTCAAACCAGAACTTTAAATCTATGTTTTCCCTTTTCTTCTAAGAAATTATTAGAAGGATAAGCATTTTTCACCAGAGTTAAAAGACTGAGATGAACCAAAACATGTAGGAATTTCAGTTACAGAGCCCTAGCGACACCACTGACAAGAGGCAGATAGCTCTAAAACCTGCGACGAAATCTGTGAATTAAAGGTATCAAACCACTTAGATAAGTCTTTCAGGCCACAAAGCTTATACTCAAGAAGCTGTTGGTCTACATGCTGCAAACCACTGAAAACTTCTAACATTTGGACAAAAAGTCAGTATGAAAGCTCAAGACACAGTTCCATTTATTGCACGAAGACTGCGATACACGAAAATTAGGAACAAAACAGATGTGCCCAGGAGACAAAACTGTAGTTGGCAAATCAGTTCCTTTAAAGCTTATAACTCTTAAAATTATGCAGATATTTTAAAAGGCTCATTAAGCTTTATATACAGTATAAACTCTATCCTCTGGTATAGGTTGCAAGCATTTCCAGCTTCCCACTATGGACGCAAGTAGTACAATTTATCAGGGAATGTTTTTCCCTAACACAAACTCTGTGGACATGTCAAATAATTTTGAGTCATTAAATAAAGGCGGCTCTAAATGAAACTTATTTCTTTAATTTGCTTCATCTGTGGCCAAGACCAAGACCCCAGTGCAACAAACAGATCCAAGTGCACTCCCGAGTGCTGTGTTTAGAACCAGCTCACTCTGTCCCAAGCCAGGTCCATGACAGGAGCAGGTAACTTCCAGAATTACCAACTATATATAAAATGAACCAGAAAATATATCAGAAAAGCCAGAAGTTAAACTCCTAGGAACTGAAATGAGTTTTACCAAACAGGAAACAGATGGCTGTTGGAAGCTGTTGCTTGCTTTTACGATCTTGTTCAATGAGTGGGCAAATACATATCTCCCAAAAGCACTTCTCTTAGTGGCAGAAGACATGACAAAAAAAAGGACTTTTATAGAAGTAATTTTCCCAGGAAACTGTAATTCTACTGCTACGTAATGTATCAAGGGCAAATGAAGACTGTCACATGGTTTCACTCAAGTAATTAAGCAATATGTTCATTTTAATATTTTAGAAAGCTTAAGAGGTAGCTCACTGGAGATTACCCACAGCCCTTATTTTGACAAATTAGTTTAAGAGATTCATAGATTAATAGACTAGGACATGGTTTAAGTGTCATAACTATATCCTTTAAGGTCATGCTGTCCTCCCTTACTATCAATCACATTTATATCCTTTAAGGTCATGCTGTCCTCTTTTGCCACCAATCACATTTATCAAAAACTTTCCAAGAAGAGTACAATAATTTGCTTTTTTCCCCCTCTTCTTACTTTTCAGAACAAACTTCTCATTAAATTAAACAAACAAAAAAAAAAAAAAA
>VZRN01004509.1:440165-459179 GCA_013397935.1 Dasyornis broadbenti | reverse complement strand
TTTTAAAAAAAAAATTTCAAAAAAAAAAAAAAAAAAAAAAAAAAAAAAAAAAAGAAAAAAAAAAAAAAGCTTGTGAAAGAATTTTTTCTTGGAAGCCAGTTAAAAATGGTATGATACTCATCCACATAAGCGACTTACTTATAAAAAAATTAAATGAACACCTAGCATACACTGGATGAAATCATCCCACTTTTAGGGCCTGCAAACCACTACGTCAATCCTTCCCCAAATCTCTTGATTACCTCTATCCAAGTGTTTCACATAAAACACAGTAGTCAGTAAACTGTTACAAAAGGAGAGGCAGTACAGCGTTCCAGTACTGGGCTCTGTGCTAATTCTGAGGGTGACCAAGTTTTATATAAAAGTTTTTGAGGATTTTTCAGAAATATTTTTAAGTAACATCTTGTAGCAAGCAAGGAGCGAAATTTCCACTGCAAATAGAAACAAAGCAGAGGAATGCTGTCTTTGAGAACATCATTGTTTCAAAGTTGAAGCCACAAATTAGTACGTTAGTAAACACTTTGTTAATTATTTTTACAACTTTTAGCAATAGTAAAAATATTTTTGAAATAAATACTGCTTACTACATTCAACACTCTCAGATGCTCCTTAAAGTGTGTTAGAAGTGCTAATGCAGCTCTAAGCCAGTGAAGACAAAGAATATGCAGATGGATGGGTCCAGAAGAGAGGCAGTTTTTGAATGTGCAGAAAGGAAAATAACAAGTATCCCTTCTTTCTGCGGAATTGAATACACACACATTTTAACCCTACAACCCTACAAGCCTCTGGTTGTATACTGAATCTTTTTACCTGACGCTGTTGTAGCTACTCTTCCATCAGTTACTGCTTTGGAAGAAATATATGTAATCATCTGAATATCTTCCTTGTCTTTACTGGGATATTCATTACGGAAAGTGGATTCTGAGGATAATGGTGCTGTAACTTCCGAACTACGGCTTAAATCAAGAGGGAGACATGGTCCACGCTTCTCAAGTGACACAAGAGCAACATCAGGTACTACATAAAAGAAAAAATGTCATATTAAAAAAGATACATGGGTCCAACAAACAACAGTCTGGATTGCAGCGTTACATAACATAGGAACAGCAAACAGCTTTAGCTACAGCAAGTCAAAATATCCCATTAGTTGAAAACCATGAAAGGTCTAATTTTTATGATTCAATTTCTCTTGGGCAGTTCTTTATTAGATTAAGATACATTACCCTCCAATTTTGATGACTGTTGGTTTTGACCACTGATGGAGAACACTTTTCCATCAGTAACTGAAGAGGGAGAAGAAACTTTTTCTATAGAATCATCAGGCAAGGAGCAAGTGGCTAAACGCTGTGATCTTCTTCTCCGTTGGCTATGTTTGTAGGATCTAGGGGAATTCACTGGCTGTGATGGACCTAAAAAGAGATCTTTCAATGTTCATGAAGCAGAGAGATACACCATCATCTTACCGCAGCATTTGAGATCTAAAGATAGGGAGTGCTTTAAGAAGCTCTTATTTGCAAAGCTGGTAATCACAGCAAAACTGGTAAAAGTAATTACAAAACTGTGACTACTAGGAGCAAAAGAAAGATTTATGCTCAAGATATGATACTGGTTTTTGCTTATTATACATTACTAGGACACCTACTTCCCCACTGGTAAAAGTGGTTGCTTTAGGCAAGCAGTGTATTTACAGCAAGCAACCCCTCCCCATATAACCCAGGTAGCAGGCTACTTATAATGGAAAGGGGCAACAGAATTTAACAATAAACAGAACAAATGATCACAGTTAAAGTGCTAAAAAGTCATGGATAGTGTTAACATACAACTTAAAAAAATAACTGAAAACAGTGTTTAATTTTATATCCCACCTCCTGCCTTCTGCTAACCTGGTATCAATACCCCAACCGAAATTCAAATTCACACTGCCAATGCATGGCACAGTAAGAAGACTCCAGAACTTTATACTTAACAAAAAAAAAAAGGGCAGGGGGAGGATTGATATAGGTTAATATAGGCCTGATTCATTAAAAACAAAAAACCCACACTCCCCTACACCTCTCCAGTATTACCCAGTTCCACAAAATTTTGCCTTAGAAAAACATTTAAGTTGCTATTACACTGTAAATCACTATTCTCTCCTTTTAGTAAGCAGATTTTAGAGTCAGATAAAGAGATTTAAAAATAAAGACACAGCAAAACCAAATTTCTGCTAGAGGTAGTAAAAACTTGGAAGCCAAAGATTAAAAGACAACACTAACAAGATCTAAGCTACTAAGTAACCAAGTTTTAACTTCGCTATTTTTAAAAAATATTGCTACAGAGAAGTCTAATGTAATCCAAAATACAAACATGCTCCAGGAAAACTACTTACCATTGCTCTAGGGGTGGGGATAGAAGGCGTATTACAATATGGATGACTGCTAAGATTTTTGTGGGGACAAAATACAATTTTTACCAATGTGTCCTCAATAAATAAAGATGGCTGAATTTGTACCCCTCCCTCTTCCACTCATTTAATGTTATCTGTGAGCAAAGATTAAAAAGAAACTTCTCATAAGTGAAAATATAAAATCAAGGTTAAGGGGAACACGTGATGCAGGTTGAATCTTCCATCCTCAATTACTATTTTAAGAATGAAAAAAATGTAGCTTTTGACTTACTGAAACCTGCATTTATTTTAACCTTTGGCGTCATCATTTAATGTTCTTTAGGCGAAGAACCTGACACTAAGCAACACTAAAAACCTAACGTCATCAAAAAAAAAATAGAAATACTTTAATATTCACAAAAAATAGCGTATTCAAGCATGCAGCATAAAGCTTTCCCTGTTCTTCTGATAAACAGTATTTTGGTACTTGGCAAAGAGTTGCACATGTTAAGAAGATGAACACCCATGAGATTTTTCTGGGACAAGGAAACAATTTTTTATATTTCTCCACCACAGATCTTGAACCCATCTTCTCTTTCATATGGTGTTCGGAGGAAATATCACATAAGGTGAAGAATGCCACAGCCAACAGGTACAGAACGTCAGCCTGCTGAAGATGAAGTTTCTCAGAGAAGGAAAGGTCCACACCAAGGTGTATGTCTTTTCTTTTTAATGAATCAGGCCCTTTTCAGAAGGGAGGTTTGATTTTTCCTGCATCACTGTTAATACTAATGTGGAGATTTAAGCTGGAGGGAAAGCCAACCCTTAAAAGCTATGACTCTATAAATATCAATATATTATTTAAATGTATTTTTCTGGTAGAGTAATTCAAAGGCCTTATTTTATGTGACTTGACTTTTAAAACAGTGAGCTACCCCTAATTCTCCCGCTTGGACATTTTATTTAAAGCAGATTCATTTTTAAAAGCAATAGCCATTTACAACCAAAGAAAATTTCTGTATATCTCTTATAAGTAGTTACGGTATTTTTTTTAAAATGTCTGTGCTCACTAGTTTTATTTATCACAGAAGAAGGAAGCTGAGAGACCAGCGTCAAATCCTCGACTTGTATTAATTCTGGGGAAAGTGGTGATTTAGGGGGTTTTATACACCCAGAAGAATCTCCAGATTCTTGTTTGCATTTCTTGCTGCGAGCCTTTCCTGAAGACAAAGTTGAGGATAACAGTGCAGGTTTCTGAATGTTGGCAGAACTGCTAATATCAGCTTCATTTTTTTTCTGACTTTGTGGTTTAGGTGAAATCTCCTGAATAAATAATAAAAAATTGATACTTTTATTTCAGTTTCTTCGCTGTAGTTCTTGTATTCTATTTTGATCTTTTTAAAAGCAATTTTAGTACTCAAACACATTAAAGCAACATTATTTTAAGTACAAATAAAAACCATTTAAAATGCATCACATTAGATTTTGCTTTTTTTAAAGGAGCACTACCAATTGTTTTCAGTATTCAGAATGCTCAATTCTTACTATTTGAAATACCTGTAAAAAGCCTGAAAATAAAACATTTTCCCTCTATTCCTAATTTAAAAATTCAAAGAAGTATTTTTACTTTACTCTTTAATCTTCACTGTCAGTGCTGTCTCCAAGTATAACCCAGAGAGTATCTGTTCCTAGCCAGAATACACACACTGATGCACCATCACAGAGCATCTCACGCTGGAAGGGACCCGTAAGGATCACTGAGCTCTCCTCCCTGCTCCTCACAGGACTACCTGCTGCTGAATCACGACTGGGAGTGTTGTCCAGACACTCCTTGAACTCTGGCCTTGCTATGAATAAATAATCCTTCCTCAGAGGATTGCAGTTCTAAAAAAAGTTGCCAAGATTTTCCCTACAGAGTCATTTCCCCAACCAGAAGCAAAGCAAAAAACAAAAAAAAAAAAATTAAGCAGTTCCTCAGGAAAACCATATTTAACAAGGAATTTGTATTTTTGAGAACCTGAAAAAGTTGATAATGCTCCTTTAAAGAATGTCTGAAAACAATGAAAAGTTTCCAATACTGAGCACACTCTCACACAACCCCTTTCAGTGCTGGGAGTCTGGATTTCACCACATTATATGTTTGTGTAAAAATGAAGAAATCACAACTTCTAGCACCCCAGGGTTAAATAGATTGCTAACTGTCAGGGGAAAACGAGCAGATAAAGAGTTAAAAGAGATTCTGAAGGGAAAAAACATATACTGCCATCTTTCCAAATTCATTGATTTTCATCCTTCTTAACACAAATAGTACTATTTTTAGACCATTAGCATGCATTGACAGACATTAGCATTTTAAATTTTTAACTGGAAGTTCTTCCTACAGTACCAAAACTGTGCATGTGTTACAACTTGCCTATTAAGGGCAAACTACAATAATTTCTTAAGCCTGTCTCCTTTCTTGTCCCAGTTACATCATACAGCAGAGTACCATCTAATAAAACCGTAACTAAAAAAGCAGAGAGGAATTTCCAGAATGTGCGCACCACTTTATCCAAACTACAAACATCACATCTCTGGTGATTTGAGGGTATTATTGAGTTTTGTTATAAATTGCTATTTTATTTTCCACTAGAACTTTCCATGTTCCAATGGAGGAAAAACAAAAAAAAGCAAAACAAAACCCGTACAAGTGCACATTCTCTGTCTGTAAAAGGGTGCCCCTGAATGCTACATGAATGGCTCGCTGGGAGTATCCTGTAAAGATCCAGTGCAAAACATCCCATTTGGAAGACATCAGTTCTACCTTGAATAACTCCATTACACACATACTAAGTGAAGTTTATTCATTTAAATAAAATATTCCATGAATTGTAGTGTATACCTATGCTGGTTATGAGAGGTATTACCAGAAATTAATTAGAGTCATAACTTGTAAATAAACAATTTTATTGTTCATCTTCACAGATGTGAAAGACATACTACAGCATCCATTACTTTCAAATTACAAAGTTATTTAAACAAGATTAAAAAAATTAAATTAAGATTTTGATAAGGTGCTTAACCTCTTAACAGGACAAATTAACATTAAAAACCTTAATGAATTAATGTTATCCATCTAATCAGGTCTTGGTCAAAAGGAAATATAACATGACATACCCTAATACAATTAAATAAACTACTGTATCTGCAACTAATTGTCTGAGGTTTTGGGTTTAAGACAACTGTAAACTAAAAATGTATAAATATAAACAAAAACTTGCATCAACAGAGTCAGTTTTCGGCTATTGGCCTGAATACTTCTACCATATTCTGTATTACATTATTAAAAAACCTACAAAGTATTTTATCCATTCCATTTTATAGCAGTAGCAGACAAAGCCTCTAAGGAATGTCAGGTTTGCTACTGGAAAACCTTTTGGGGAGGTTTATAACTCGGCTATTTTAATTTCAGTTTAGGCAGGAAGTTAGTGAAAAAAGCTTTAAGCTCAAAAACTTTCCTCCCCACATTCAATCATATAAATGTTTGTGAGTTTCTGCTTTTAGTTAGAAGCAAAGGAATAGGACAATTTGAGATTTTAGATGCCTCTTTAAAGGAGCTTAACTATTATTTCCAAAAACTGAGGTTTTTCAGACCATTAGCATGTAAACAATGACAGAGACATCTCCTTTTTTATATCTGATCAATAAAACAGGAACAGCCGAGTTACTAAGTCTAAGAAATAACAAAAAGGTTATAGTAAATATGCACTGCAATTTATACTGTTGCATACACAGCCTATGTAAACCACAAAGTCCCATTCATCGCAATGGGATTCTGCATGGCAAGATTTACATTGTAATGATTCTCCCAAAAACAACATGCTGTAAGCCATTTCACAGTTTTTTGCACATTGAAAATATCACACACAGTAGCAATAAAATCATAGCATCTTTAATATGCAAAAATTTGAGAAATGGAATGTCATGTCAATACACTGTAAACCTTTATGCAAAATATCGGTCAATGCATCAGCACCACAGTGGCTCTGCTGGCCCTGACAGTGACAGCATCAAAAACAGAAAATCAGGTTCCATTGAGTCTCATCCAATGCAGCATCAATGGAAAAACCAGAGCAATGCAATTATATATCAGCTCTAAAGAACCAGTACAACCAAAATACCAAATCAGGTTTGGGGAAGGGACTGTTCATAGAGTGTGCTGGAGCTAAAGAACAGAAGTGCTCGTTAAAGAATTGCAGGCAGCAAGGCTACTTTGTTCAAATGCTGCTGTTAAAGAAGAATGAAAATGCATACAAAAAAGCTGTATTAAAACTACATTAAGGCTCTGATTTAAATAATTGGAAAACAAAGGTGTCCTGAATCAAGACTACTGTTCATCCTTAGCTTGCTTTACCATGCTCAGGCATTCAGCCCTTTTTAAATGCAAGATAATGCACAACTCGGAGTCAAGCAATGCCTGAACACAGTGGAATAAGCCAAAGACAAAATGGCAGCCTTCAGATCCTGCCAATATGCAGGTTTAAGAATCAGACCCTTAACATTATTTAAAAGTTTCTTTTTTGTATTTATTAAAATACACACCCTTGCAAAATGTATGGCTCATTGAGCAGTTCATAAAACACATAAAAGCCTACAACACCAAATTCTTACAATACAAAAGAAACTTCTTTGAAAAGAAGTTCTATGTGATGTCAAAAACCCTGTTTCAAACACAAATTAAATTTGTGTAAGGGCCTGTTTCTAAGCCAGTCGTAGTTCCAGCTATAAAACTGGACCTTGGGACATTGGTCTCCTCATATTTGTTGCACAGAGACTTTATTTTACTTTGTTTTCTGTTAGTTTTCTAACACAAAAGCTCATTATTGAAATTCAAGTCAACGCTGTGTTTAGAGACAAATAAATTCCATACTTCTGGCTCTGCCAGAAATGTAAACATAAGATAAATTTTTTCTTCCCTGTTATATCTGAAGGGGAAAATTTTAATGTTGTAGGTACTACATCTCCATGGCACACTCCAGTGGGAACTTTGCAAAAGAATCAAACTCTACCATTTCATACCTGCTCCAGGACTGGAGCTGTTTCTTTGTTGCCTTCCTTTTTTTCAGCACCATCCGCAACAACAGCTTTGGATGCCAATAAACCTTAGGAGAAAAGTTGCAGATATTCTTAGTTAGAAGCACCTTGCAACATGAATTTGTAGAAAAGAAGCAAAATATTGAGACAAGAAATATGAACAGCATAAATCTACAACATGAGTCTTTCTGAAATGGCTCCAGACAAACCTGAGCACCAAGTTTGAAGAAACAAAGTTAAAGGACATTCTAACAATGGCATCCTTACAGAGGAAGTATTTTTTTGGTTTTTCCAAAGAAATGAAAAGACGAAAATCAAATTATCAGTTGTAAAATAAAGCCTCACCATCCTTCCAAAGCCCAAGAACTGGAGCTTTGAGACCAAATCTATGATACATCAGTAAATTTTGAGATCAGAATTATTTACAACCTTTTCTCTGTCTCCCCTTTCCAGTCTTCAAGAAATTCACATCATAAATTGTATTACTACTTCTTAACTCTAACACATGCAAACCTTTCTTAGATATAATACAACAAGGGATTTAATTTCCAAACAAATATTATCAGCAGTGGAGCTCCCAAATTACATCAATAAGATGACCATACTGGGAGAAAATAATATATTAGAATATGTAACTTCATTCACAAACTTATGCACAATATCACTACTACAAAAAAAATTGTAAAAGACATGGCAATATAAATACAGGAAAGCTTTCTGTCAGCAAAGCATATGGCGATAGCTTCAGTGGTACCTCACACAATAACTTTAATTGCCTAACAATGCAGAGATAGAAAAAGTTCTATGCCATTAAGAAAAAACAGAACTGAATAAACCTAAAAACCATAAATCTGAATAAAAATTACTATTATAATCTCTGGGAATGTCAACATTGGAAATGAAGAGTTCAAGTCCTCAAAAATAACTTGACAAATTCAGAGGGAATTCCTACTGCATTCCATAAAAAAATTAGATATGCCCACAACTAATCTGAGGTCCACAATGCCCAAGGAATTATAAATTAGTGAGGTCTGGGCTCTCAGAAACTGTTCTGGACATAAAAACAAAAAACAAAAAAATTCAGCATTCAACAATAAACACCAGGTGTTTTATCTCATTTACTATTTATGTTAGATTAAGTTATGCTTCAGTTTATGTTAACTGAAAAGCAGAAACTTACTTAGTCCTATTAGATAAAAAATTATCAGGTAAGATTTTAATTCTGCATTACACTACATAAAGGATTTAGGTTTTATGAACATAAATAAATGTGTTTATCTCTAATTACTCTATCTAAATCAAGTTCTTTATCTTGACAATCACACATTTATACCAAAAAGCATTAAAGATTTTCAAAATCAAGTGAAGTTGAGTTTTAAATACAAAAAAAAATCAAGCTATTGCTTATGAGGAAGGTTTTGTGGTTCTGTAAGCCATGGGTTGCCCAAAGAGTGTCCCATCCCTGGAAGAGCTCAAAGCCAGTCTGGATAGGGCTTTGAGAAAGTTGATCCAGTGGACAGTGTTGGAATTAGACAACCTGTAAAGGTCTCTTCTGACCCAGACCATTCTGTGATTCTCAGATTCTCTGATATTTAGTTCCAGCTAGATGATCAGAGCTCAGAAATTCAAGCCATTAAATAAATCTAGATTCAGACTTGTCTTATTATTTCCTTATTATTTCCTTTTTCTCTGCCCCATTAAGTATTTTTCTAACCAGCCACCATGCCTGTAGGACAAAGCAACTGCACAAGCTACTACAAACCAGGACTACAGTTCACCATCCTCAGTCAGTAAGAGCATCTAACAAGCAAAAGCATGGAGTGATACAATGAAACAGGAGTGTTTTGTTCTGCAAGCTCACTGCAGATATTATCTGGTTTTAGGTACCAACACAGCACTAGAAGATGTGGAAGCAAACATTCCAACAGGGGCAAAAATTGATTGGAGGAAGACATTAATATGTGCTTAGCAGGACATATTCTTCGCCTTTGGGAAATACAATTTTTACCAGTGCTGGTAGCAAAAGAAGAAGGAGCAAAGGAAGCAATTTTATTTTGTTGAATGGTGAGCAAAGAACACCTGATGCAGCTGTGGACCTTGTGGTAGTCAAAGAGACCCTTCTGCATCAAATGCTGAATGCTGAACTGAAATCAAGAAAACAGTTCCCTTCAGACAGCCTCCTGCAACCACATGCTTTGCACTACTTCCCCAATATAGCCATAAAAACCTGGTAAACATTTTCCTAACAGCTACAAAGCTTTGATTCTTTTGTGGCCACTCTGAGGGGTACACCAGCATGATGCCCAACCTTCCTTCAATTCTAAAAGCTTTGTGATGGAGACAAAATGACACAAAGCAAGTGTATACTGATATACAATATACTGTATATACAAATACTTCAAGCACACAAAATAAATATGTGGCAAGAAAAAGTTTGATCATTAGCAGTCACATTTTCAAAACAGTCAGTAAAAAAAACCTACTATAGTATGAGCTGCAGAAGTGTGTTAATTTGAGAACAGATACACAAAGTATCTACCAAGCATGACAGGTTTCTTCTTGTAGTTAAAGGATTAATACACTTTCAGTGAAAGTTAACACATCCTCTGCTAGCCAAGTATGTCTTAGTGGAGACAGACGCACTGTTTTTAAAATAGTAACAAAGTCAATGGCTGCAAAATCATGGTTCCTGATTATTCAGTTCAATCTGTATGAACCTGTCTCTCTGCTATGATTCTCATAAAGCTCCTGAGGTAATAAGAACCTACCTACAATACAATTTCTAAGGCTAAAGGTTGTTTTGGTATCTTCTGCTACTAACTGCTATTGGAAAGAAATTAACAGGGCTCTGTGAATATACATCACTAATCTCTACATCTTGTACTACTACTGCTCATGGCAGCAATTAAATTGAAACTTAACTGAGGATGTATGTAGTATGGGAATGGAATTAAGAAATGGGGCTGATAAATTTGACATCCATTAAAAAAAAAAACTCAGAACCAAAGAAGGAGCCTTCCAGGAACAAAAATCCTGGAGGCAGAAGATGGATTTTTCTAAAGACTGCTCCCTTTGTGAGAAAAGAACAGATCCTTTTCCTCCTTTCTTAAACGAAAAGCTGAACATGAGCTGCCAACACTTTCCTGGGCTGCACCAAAAGCACTGTGGGCAGCAGGTGAGGGAAGGGATTCTGCCCCTCTGCTCTGCTGAGACCCCACCTGTAGTGCTGCATCCAGCTCTGGGGTCCCAGCACAGGAATGACATGGACCTGCTGGAGGGAGTCCAGAGGAGGGACCTAAAGATGGTCAGAGGGCTGGAGCACCTCTCCTGTGAGCTAAGACTGAGAGAATTGGGATTGGTCAGGCTGGAGAAGTGAAGGCTCTGGGGAGACCTTATAGCCCAATACCTAAAGGTAGTCTAAAAGAGAGCTGGAGGACATTTTACAAGGGCGCGTAGTGATATGACAAAAGGGGAGGGATCCAAACTTAAAGAGAGTTAGGTTTAGACTAGAGGAGGAAATTCTTTTCTGTGAGGGTGGTAAGGCACAGGCTTCCCAGAGAAGCTGTGGATGCCCAATCCCTGCAAGTGTTCAAGGCCAGGCTGGATGGGGCTTTGAGCAACCTGATCTAGCGGAGACCAGGCAGCAAGGCTGGAAGTACATGAACCTTAAGGTCTCTTCCAACCCAAACCATTTTAAGATTCATATAATTTTATTTTCTGCTGACTGAGAGACTGAAACAGAACCACTCTCAGAAGAAAACTGACTATACATCCTTCACTGCAGACCAGTAAAAGGCTGCATAAGTTAAAACAAGTATGGAAAAAACCCTCACTATGCAGTTTAGCAAATTAGGTTATTTTTGTTTTACAGAAAGAAGACTTTTTATCTACTTCCAAAAAAAAAAAAAACCCGTCACATTTGTAGCACAGAAAAGTTTGCCAGCCTTCACACAAAGTATCATTGACTAGAATAATGAGCGGAATGAATTTCTATCTTACAGTGTGCCCAAGGGCTCCTCTATTAAGGGAGGGACTTCACAACTTTTTTCAACCCAGCTTTTGAAATGCATCTGTACCAGCATAGGTACACACTTATTATTTTGTCTTAAATAACAATAGGATCAACACTAGCAGCACAATTTTCTTATTTGGAGGAATACAAATTAAAATAATTTTTTCACAGGTAAGTAAATTTCTATTAAATTTTGGAATACATGCGTTTTTCAACTTTGAAAGATAAAACCAATTATTCCATTTCCTGTTGTATAGAATGTATTCTGTAGTTGCATCCCTGTTTTCCATTCATACCTTTGAGCAATAAAGGTAGGGAATGAATGCCCAGGCACTGAAAAAAACCTCAGATCTTCATAGCTTCAATTTGTAGGGTTGTATACTTCTAAATGACAAACTCCTTTTAGCAACAATTTCACTTTATGACAAAATATTTTCAATATAATATTATTACAGCTAACCATAGCTTTAATTTACAGTGGTAGTATACAATTCATGACGTTCTTAAGAAGTTGTATAAGCCCCAAATTCTCTCCCAATAACGGATAAAACTGTACAGCTGAAGGTAAAACATGCTCAGTAAATTCATCAGTTCAGGACCACTACTGTCCCTAAAAAACTAAAAAGACCAAGTACAAGCTGTGACCAATTTATGAACCAGGTAGATTTTACCATTTATGGATTCCATTAAAATTCCAAACAAGTACAGACTGCAGTGACCATCTGCCTCACAAATGTGCTTCTATGCAATGTACTTCAGTACTTTCTTTACAAGCATGGATATTTCACTACATGAAAACGGAACAAAGTCAACAACAAAAAAAGTCTTTTACCAGTGATCTTGTTTAGACGAGCTCTCTTTGCCTGAAATGAGTTGCCTAGATTACTTTTCCTCTTGTGTGATAACGTGCTCTCTGCCTGCACAAAGGCCATCTTTGGAACATCCACTACAGGAAATCCTACTTCTAAACACAAGAAAAACCTCGTTAACTCATATTTCATAAATGCATAACACTCAAAATACTCAAATATTTCAGAACTGCTAGTAGAATACTGCAGTAAAGAAACTTTAAATGTCTATAAAAATGGAAAATGACACATTCTGAAGATCTGGAATTACATACTGAAACAATAAACACAGATTACCTCAAAATTTGTAATTTTTACTTAAGATTATGAGACATAAACATTGAAGACTTAAAATGAACAAATCCTTATCAACTCAGATATAGTTTCAAACACCCCTGAATATATCATGAATATTGGAATCTTTTTTTTTAGAACAAGAATCAGGGATTATCTTACAGGAAATAGAAGATGCAGGAATATGAACCAAACTGTACAATGAAACCATTAAAAAAAAAGCTGTGTTCTGCTCTTGATACAGCTAGTCAGAAATTTTGTACAAGGAGTAAATACTGACTGAACTAGATTTATCTGATAATAATGGTTTCTGAACCAATTATCATTAAGTATCACAAAGTTATCACAACAGCAAATGAAACATTTTTCTCTAGAAATATTGATTATTGCTTAATTGCAAAATTAACGACAGGAGTTCAACACTACAGAAAAACCAATTTTGTACTTATAGAATGTGCTTTTACCAAATGTGTCACTAGATGTAGGCTCCTCTTCCTTTTTTTGGACTTCCTGCATGATTGTAGAGGTTGAGGTTTCTTCCTTTTTTGAAGGGACTTTTAGCCATTTTCTGTCCTCTTTATCTTTATTGCTGTTTGCACTGGTTCTAGGTTTACTTCCTGCTTTGTTCTTGGCTGCTGCTGCAGCAGCAGCTTTGACCAAAGCTATCCAATCCTCCAAAAAGGAAAATATGGTAAGTAAGTATTATAAAGTGCCTAAGACTCAAACAGAACATACTCATAAACCCAGCGAACTTTATCTAGAAATGTCAAATGAAATTCAGTTTATTTTTATGGTTACTATTCAAAGAGTGGTAAAATTGAGCTTCCCAAACTGCCCAAATAAATCTGAAGTATTACCAGCATGCCACATGGATAAAAAGAAAAAAAATCTTTAAGAAAAACCACTGTATACAGAATTCTGGCTGTACACATTCCCTGTTAAATTACTTTTTGTGTCACTGCTTTAAAAACCCAGGAGCTCCCAATCCCAGAAGACTGACATTTTTCTTACCCTTCCGGCTCTGAAACACACAATTCCATAGTTGTTGGCCTATTATGCAAAGCTACAATCACCTCAAAGCATTGTCCAGCTGCATGGCATTCCTCCTGAATTAAATTGATAAACCAGGGATAACTCCTATTTCATTGCACCTTTGTTTCTAGAATAACTACAGACTCTTTTACTCTTTTTGTATTACCTATTACAGATTTTGATCACTAACTTCAATAAAGTATTCTATAATATGACTGAATTTCAGAATCTATATTTAAGGTAATAAAAGTGTCATTTTGCAAAAATTGCTTATTTTGACCATACAGAAACATTCAAGGAGCGAACAATACATCCCAAACTAATCTACTTTTTGGCATTTAGACCACATCAAGCCACCCTACAAGCCAACGGAGAGAACTTCCTAGGCTGAACCAAGCTCTTTCCACTAGTTTGGGGCGATCAGACTCCTGCCTTAAAGTCTCCTGAACATCAGGGATCAATCTGACTGAAAAAACTGTAACTTGATCCTTTTGACTAAAGTATTTTTTCAAATTGTCTGTAACACCAAGGTACAGATATGCAATATAAAAGGCAGTAGAAATGATCAACCAGTCAGAATTAAGCATCTGAGTGCTCTGAATTACAAGTACTACCACACACAAAAAAAAATATGAACAAGACTATTTTTGTCTAGTTACCCTTGAGTGCTTTACAAATAGTACTTTTTTTCCGCCCAACTGCATATAGACTATTTTATTCTGGACTATTGTCTTGCTGTTATGTCATCACATGAGATACCTAGAGTAGCTTGATTTTACAAATCTTTTTTCAATGCAACTTTTTCCCCACTCATTACATATTGTAAGTCTTTCCAGTTTCTGATCTGCTGAGGGTTTCGTTGCCTTCTCTGATGTATGAAGAAATAGTAACACAAACACAGTGTTGATTCTCCTTCCATTATGTTTTTCTTTTTCATAGTTCAATACTTTTAAATCACTGCTTTACATAGATTATGCTTCTTTGCATCAAGCTATGTACTTGGAAACACCAAGAGTTTTGATTCCTGTAAGACAATGTGTTCCATGCCCACACTGTCAGTGCAAGATGCAGACACTCACACTAGCCAGCAGCAAAGTTTGGAAGCACTTTGGCAATGCTCCCACAACAGGCAACTACTGAGGCCACCTGATGACATGCCAGGTGACATGCCAGCACAAACTAGCCTGTCTAACTGCCAGCTGCAGATTCAATCAAAAGCACACACACCTCTTTTTTTGGCCAGCCAAAACGAGCACACCTATTAGCTCCAGTCCAGCCAGAGCCTTGCCCATCCAGCGGGACAAAAAAAGGATTGAGCTATTTGTGGTGGTGAGGAATTAGAAGACCTGAGAGTAGGAGCCTTCAACTGTACCCTGGCCAAGGGATGAAGAAGATCGGTAACATGGCTGGAGATCAAATCTTATGATAAAAGTGAGAAGGGGGAGTATGCAGCTTGCATCAAAACAGCTTCTAAAGAGCATTTTAATTTTCAGTCAAGCTAAGCACCCTGAAATCAAAAGCTTTCAGAAGATACCAAGCTTCAAAGGACCATGCTGAACCAAGTATACTACTCTAAGGGCAGCTGGTGCAACATGGAAGGGAGCTTGGTGGTTTTGTTTGTATTTTATTTCACTGTTTGGATACTGTTCTTACAACATGGAGCTTACAGTTGCAGGACACATAACAATGAAGCAAACAAAGGTTAGACATTCACAAGCCAGAGCAGAGACACAATCATTATGGTGACAGTTATACTTTTCTTCTAGATTAACATGTAAATTTAAACTCAGTGAAGAGAACCTTGAGCAGTTGGGGTGGACAAGATTGTATCAAGAGATTCCTTCCAACCTAAACAATTTTGTGATTCTCAACTGTTCAGAAACTGTGGGTCCATTTTTATTCTGGTTCTGGAGTGAACATACAGGCACTAAAGTGACACAGGTAATTCCTGCTTTTTAACCTTGAATTCCTGCTGAGTGACTGCTCAGCAGCACAGCTCCTGACGTGTGAGAATTATTTAGCATCTACGAAGCTAAGGTGACTACATTTCTTTTGAAGAGCACAGGAACTCCTCCTTCAAAAAGATACATTTATGTCTTTCTCAGGATTTTTAGAAAAAAATTAGCAAAACAATTGGAAAATAATAGTGATGTCCTAAGCACAAAAAATTCTGAAATCTGTCTCAAGCTAATCGTAAGACATCTATTTTGTCAACCATAATAGCAGGATACTAAATACCATAAATATCACAGAAACTAGATACAAATTTTAATACTAGGACATCTTCCCAGATCATACAAAGCCAAGGGCCCAAATAAGAACACATTAGAAATTAATAAGATAAAAGTAAAATCCTCCTAAGAGGAGTTTTCCCTACTTTTCTTCCATTTCCTGACATTGTCTCTCTATTGGAAGTGGTTGTGTAACTCTGCACCAGTTACTCCGCACCATCCAGCCTGATTTCCCACTTCCCACAGTATCTCACTTCAGTGAGTTTCTTATTTGCATATGTAACTTTAAAAAAAAAATAAAAAATTAAATAAATCAAAAATGTGTTTGCTTCTTTTTCATTCTTAGTAACATTCATCTTTCAAGTAAGCTGAGAAAATTGACAGGAGAATAGTAATGGCCCACAGCAGTTAGAAAACAAAACGCTACTTTATGACTACCAAGGAAAGCTGTCATTATGTTACTTAGATTCACTAAATCAAAACACAGGAAATTGCACGATCAAGAAATACATCAGTGGAAATCATCCAACAGCCTTACACACCAATTGGCTAAAAAACTCGTATTTTAAAATATTCCTTTGTATAACCTTAATCCTACAACAGTGGGAAGGCAAAATCAGAATAATTTCTAAAATCAACCCCTGCGTCAATAGCAGAATTCACACATACATCGCTCTCCCTTCACCTACCTACAACCACCACCCTTTTGCTTATCCACAGTACTAAAGATTGAGCTGCTTTTCCTCTCCTGGCACATCATAACTTCCAACTCCCACACATTCATACATACACATACATAAAACATTAATCTATTGACTGGCTGATTCCACATCAAGTCTAGATTCCCTACCCTCACCTTTCAATTCTACACAGTCTGCCCCACCTACATCTTGGCTCATATTGTCTCCTGTCACATCTTCTGTTTTCCTCTGGCCCATTCGCAAATCCATGTTTTTTCCTCAGCTTCCTCTTTCTGTGTGCCAAGTCCCCTCCCTCTCCTTCAAATCCCTCCTCAAAACTCACTTCTTTTGGTTCGATTTCCGTCACTAATCTCAGCTCCGGCGCTATCTGCTCCCTCTCGCGCGCCTGATTACATCGAAGATAAAACAAAAAACATGAAACAGAAAAAGTAAGTTATCCAAATACTTCATATGTGCTCTCACAAGGGCAGTCTCAATATGCCTTTTTGCCCTCTCTGTACTACGTTGGTCACAGGTCTGTGATATCTGTTAATTTGTGCTTATCTGAACCACAACCAAACCTCAAGACTCATTGCACCGAGACACACAAATATTTTCCACTCTTGAAAAATTTTGCCTTTCCATTCTCACAGCTGAGTCTTATTAAAACACACTTCTGCTGCAACTCAAAAATAGTTTGAGTGTTATAGCATTTACAGGCTCTTCCTTCAAGGCACACTAAGCTCAAATCAAAGTACTAACTAATCTCTATCTCTCCAAGTAATTCAAATTCTGCATGCTTAGCACACACCTTCCACAAAGATCTTAACATTTGTTAAATTTGTTGATGTACTAGAACCTGAAGCATCTTAAGCTTACAGTCATCTCTCGAAATGTATTTTTTAATTTGGAAACAGACAAAAAAGAAGTTATATGTTTAAATGAAGCATGAAGTGTTGCATCTGACAACTCCACTATTTTTCATATCAGTTTACAGTCTTGGCATTTTTGTAAGCTTTACATAAATTTTAGTAAATATTTTCTTATAAAATAAATAATGTAAAAGAACAAAAACATCTATGGGAGTTTGAGGCTTAAGACAAAGCTCAGTTTCAGATAACTGATTTTCAAACCAAATCTTAGTTTCTTAGTTCATGTTTTTATTCTGAAATAACACAAAAACACTTAGAAAAACAAATATTTTTCCATAGCATTATATGCAAAAAAAGTTGCAGGAAAAATTACACCTTCGCCTTTGAAAGCAACAGACCTTCACGCTTATTTCTACTTTTGCAGGATTAATTGCTACAATTAGTATCAATCAGCATTACAGAAAGCACAGTTGGAGGTGTTCTTGCATCCAGACAACTTAAAAATTCTAAATCCATCTCAGAAAGTGTAAATTTGTCCCCCTTATTCCTTCTCAAACCTTCACTGAAGCAGCCTACATTCAACCTCCAAGATGCATAAGTGGCACCATAACTCGCAGCTACTGAGAAAAATTAGAAATAACAGATGAGCTGGACTGCCACCAAACAAGTCTGGACAACATAATGGTTGTGAAGCAATAGATTTATGTTTTTTTTTTTTTAAAAGCTGAAATTGCCTGTGGCCTTAGAGTAGTAACTCGAGATTAGACACAACACTGCTCCCTAGAAATAGCACAGGACAGAATCAGGGAGCTCTTTCCACTGTCACAAAAGGCTTATTTCTTTTCAGCCACAACCACATTACCCACGTTTTGCTTTTAATAAAGTAAAATGAAACACTCTAGCTTCCTAACTTACTGTCATATTGTCAGTATTCCTTGAAATACTACACACAGGTTCAACAGTTACTGTAAGACTGCAGCAAGAACCCAGGGCTAGTGTGACTATAGATTTCAGCTTAATCTCCTTCAGGAAGCATTATTTAAATAATGCAGTGGTGTCTGCACCAACTTCCAATGTCCCTTGCATAGAGGATCAACCCTTCTATACAGCTACCTTTACCCTGGAGGCCAGGATATGGAGATGCTTTCAAGTGAATTCACTTATCCATCTGCCCTGGTCACATTATGGATGTCTACAATGGTAATTATGAAATATTTGAAGTTTGCAAAGTTAGGAGTATTCTGAAGAAAACTACTAAGAGCAAATAAAGAGCAGTTCCATGGGTGTTGTCTCAAATAGTTTCAGTGGAGTAATATCTCATTAACTATGAAAACACAGTTACCATGTAAGATAAATGCAATGGCATTTCCACTGAAAGCATCTAAGAGTTTTCAATGATGTTTTCCTTTCACAAGTAAAGATGTATAATGACTAAATCATGTCCTCTACTTCACAGTCTCCCTCAGCATCTACTCAGCATCTCTTCTTTAACAGTAACAGGACATTATAAGAGGTAAGAAATACTTATCTGTCTGAATGCCCAAAAGTTCTGATACTGGGGAGAAAAACCCCACAGTCATGTTAATTAGAATATGTGGGTAAAAAGC
>VZRN01004509.1:403458-429523 GCA_013397935.1 Dasyornis broadbenti | reverse complement strand
GCTGCCGCGGGGTGTCCGGCACGGCCGCCCCTCACCGCCCCATCCTGCCCGCGCCCTGCACGCGTCACCGCCGCGCGACGCGCCCCGCCCCCGGCACGTGACTGCGGAGGGGCGGGGGGCGAGCGAGACAAAGAGCGGCGGTCCTGGAGCAGGGGACAGTGGGCCGGGGACACCGGTACACACCGCCAGCCTCCGCACAGAAATAGGGGACAGCCGAGGGAGTTGTCCAGCGGAGGGCAAAAAAGGTGGTTAACTAAGGGACTGGAGCATCTCACTTATTAGGAAAGACTGAGGGAGTTGGGTCTGTTCAGCCCCCGGAAGAGAAGCGCTAAAAGGGACCTGAACGAGCATGTCAAGAGGATGGACCAGGCTCTGCTCGGTGGTTCCAAGTAATAGGACAAGAGGAAAGAGTCACGAATTAGCACAGGAAGTTTCACCTGAATAGGAAGAGCTGTACTGTGTAATGACCATGCACTGAAACAGATAGCCTAAAGAGGGTGTGGGGGCTCTCCACTAATTCAAGTGGACACAGTCCTGTGCAATGTGCTCTAGAATGACCCTGCTTAAGCAGGGAGGTTGGAGCAGATGACCCACTGCTGTCACTTTCAACCTGACCCATTCTTTGTGAGAGAGAGAAAGACTCAGGGCAGTCACTGAGGTGGTCATGAAGCTGCCACAGCCAGTGGCTGGTGGCCACAGGACAGCCCCGGCCAAGTGGCAGCCTCACAGTGGCTTGTCTGACTCCATTTTTTACCCATAAAACATTCACCAAAAACCAGCTTCATCTGACCCACAGCTGTTCTCACTTTAATTCGTCCCAGCCTCCCCCCTTGCTGCTGAGAGCAGGGTGAGAAAGCAACTGAGTGGGTGCTTGTCAGCTGGTGCAACCAGCCCCCTGCTGTCCCTGTGACACCCAGTGTAGTGGTGACTGGTCTGTCACTCTTTGCTGTGCTGCTTATCACTGTGTTCTGCTCTGCCTGGGAGACCTATGATAAAAGCAATGAACATGAGACAAGTCTGGCATTGCTGCCACTCCAGTGCTCAGGGAACCATGTCATGGAGACTTCCCTTCTTTTCTCCACGACAGATGTTCCCAAGCTTGTAATGGCAAGATCAGCATCATCACATCCCCATGGATGTGATCAGTAAAATAAATGTCAGGTTTCCACCAACTAATAAAAAGGCTTCCCTAGGCACAGTGTATTTCTGGAAAGTGCTTATTCTGAGTAGCAGTCAGCTTGTGAGTCCTTTCCATTAAGTGACCTTTAAGAATTTTTCTAAGTGTATTGAGTTTGTGTGGCAAGATTTTGGTAGTGGGGGGCTTCTGTGAGAAGCTACCAGAAGCTTGCCCCATGTCCAACAGAACCAATGCCAACAGGCTGTGAGATGGATCCACCACCGGCCAACCCTGAGCACATCAGTGACAGTGTCTTGTCTCTGATGGCAACTCGTGAGTGATCTCAGGAGTGATCCTTAGGAGTGACCTCTCCTCTTGCCCTAGGACACTTTTGTTGTATTTTCTCTCCCTATCCAGTTGAGAAGGGCAGTGACACTGTGGCTTTGGTGGGCACCCAGTGTCCAGACAAGGTCACTAAACAGTAGCAGGACAGACAGGACAGTTTGTGTGGTCACCCTTGGGCCTGTCCAGAGAGTACCAGCTGTGAGAAGCATGTTCTGTACTCACCTGGAGCCTCTGTCAGAAAACACCTGGAAAGACTCAAGGTTGACCTCTGGGGTTCTCGAGCTGTGGGATTCAGGGGTCTGAGATGCTTGTGCTGCACTGGATGAGCATGAGAAGGGGCACCTCTACACATAATATAACTGAAGCTACATGGAGTAAGGAAGTAGGATTGATCACACAGTGGGCTCAGATGAGGAACTCCCAGTGCCCTTGAATGCTGAAAGAGGTCACCATTGAGCCAGGAGGCAGAGATTTCAGAGCATCATCTGAGGAGGTGGCTCAAGTCCAAAAGTATAATAAATAGCAGAAGGTGAAAGGCAATATGCTCTGTTGACCAATGCATCCTGTTGTGCAAAACAGTTTGATATGGAAAGCTACTGGGTGGAGCAGAAGTCATGGACCAAATTAATTGATTGGACTTGTATGGACATTTGGGGGATATCCCACAGATTAAGGGAATGACATCTGTGCATATGTCACAAGACAAGGAGATGGGTCATGATTGATGGTGACATTGATAACATACCAATGTGGTGGTGATTGCTGAATAACACCTGCACAGTGCCAAGGCTCACTTTTTTCCTTCCCATTCATCTTCCCCAGCAAGTAGGCAGGGAGTGGGCAAGAGAATGGGAGGGGACAGAACTAGGACAGTTAACCTAAATTGGCCAAAGGGATATTCCATGCCATAAAACATTTACCTCAGTAAGAAAACCTGGGGCAGAAGAATGACGGGACATTTGTCTTCCAAGGTCACCGTTACTGGGTGACTGGAGGGGCATATGTGTGCTGATGGGAAGTGCTGAGTTCTTGCCTTTAAATTGCTTGGAGTTTTTTGGGTTGGGTTGTTTGGTTTAGGGGTTTTTGTTTTCCTTCATTTATTAAGCTGTCTTTATCCAGATCTGCAAACATTTCTGGGGGGTGCTTGTTGACAGCAGCTGAACATGAGCCAGCAGTGTGCCAAGAACAATGGCATCCTGGCTTGTATCAGAAATAGTGTCCAGCAAGACTAGGGAATGTGATTGTCCCTCTGTGCTTGGCACTGGTGAGGCCACATCTTGAATCCTGTGTGTAGTATTGGGCCCCTCACTGCAAGAAAGACATTGAGGTGCTGGAGCAAGTCCAGAGCAGGGCAACAGAGCTGGGGAAGGATCTTGGGCACAGTCTGATGAGCAGCTGAGTGAGATGGGGGGGTAGCCTGGAGAAAAGGAGCCTCGGGGGTACTTTATCACTCTCTACAACTCCCTGAAAGGAAGCTGCAGCCAAGTGGGTGTTGGTCTCTTCTCCCGGGCAACAAGTGATAGGACTTGGAAAAGGCCTCAGGGAAAAAGCCTGAAGTTGCACCAGGGGAGGTTTAGATTGGATATAAGGAGAAACTTCTTCACAGAAAGGGCAGCCAGGCATTGGAATAGGCTGTCCAGGGACGTGGTGGAATCACTATCCCTCAAAGTGTTCAAAAACACATGTGAGTTTGGCAGTGGGAGGCATGGGTTAGTGGTGAACAGAGTGGTGCTGGGTTACTGGTTGGACTCAATTACCTTAGAGTTATTTTCCAACCTTAATTATTCTATGATTCTCACTTTTGTTCTTCCCATTCTCTTCCCTATGCCACTGCTGGGGGAGTGAGCGAGTGGCTGTGTGGGTGTTTGGCTGCTGTTCAGGGTCAACCCATCTGCTTCATTTAGTCCTCAGGAGGCTGCCTCCCACTTGAGGAGTCTTTATAGACAGACTGTTCAGTAGGATATTTTAGAGTATTTGCTATGATATTTTTTTCCTCCTTAGATTTTCCCTTGTTACCATTTTCTGGAAGGTGGTGGCAAACAGAAGAGACTGAAGGAAAGAGGCTTGAAGAAAAACAAAGGAAACTAAATAAAACAAAGAAAAAAGGAAAGGAAGCTAGAAATTTTTTTCTTTTTTTTTTTTAATAAAAAGTTGCCATTGCATTCCTTTGAATTCTCCAGCTCTTACTACTCTGAGTATAGTTTTGATGCAAGCTTTGGTTTAGAGGGTTTGTTACAGGAATAGTGAAGGTTGTTGTGTAAGGAATGAGATCTCTGGGAGTGGCAATGACTTTGCAGCATCAGGATACTGTTAGAAAAATGGAGGTGCTTCTGTCCAAGAAGAGGGAGATGGGGGAAGATAACAGAGGCAGCGATGATGGGGCTGGGTACATGGGGTCACTGAATCAAGTTCTTGACTGCTGGAGGCTGTCTGTGTTACGCTGTGGTGTGAAAAGGGCTCAGAGCAGTATGTGGCACCTTAATCATCACCTCGCACTGAGGCTGTCAGGAGAGGGAGGCAGAGCTGACAGGAGGTGGCAGAGGCACAGCAAGCCCCAGGTATTGATCAATATGGACTAAAAGCACATCTGCACACTCACAACAGAGTACAGGAGGACAAGCCCATATAATCCCCTGTCCTGGCAGCTTCCAGGAGCAATCAGCCCATCAAAGGCCCATTTCCTCAAGCTCAGAAGTGCTCAAGGACAAATGGCAGGTAGGAACCAAGATAAAGACTCAGAGGAAGGGATGCCGGATGCAGGGTACCAGGTGTGATTCCTACCACCCTGCCTTCAGAACAGCAGAAGCTCACTTGTGGTCCAGCAGTATAGGGCAGCATTTCATTGCACTATTATCAAAACATTTAGGAAAACAAGGAGCCCCAGCCAGTGTCCCCATTTCTTTGCTGCCATTTCATGTATACCCAGCCCTGCTCTGCTGTATCCCACAGACACCCACCCTGGCTTGCTTATCCCTGTGCCTCCCCACCTCTGCCCATGGCCCAGGACCCCATTTCAGCTACACTGTTCCACCATAAAGCCAGCAAGGCATAATTTTGGCCAAGACATTTTTAATATTCTTTTAGCACAAAACCGTATCTGATATTTAGTCTTGTCTCCCAGGAAAACAAGGCCTACATGGCTCCATTGCCTGTCTGCCTTCTGTTTTCCCATTCTTCACTTACTCCTAAAATTTCTGTCTTTCTTCAAGCTTGACACAGAGGGAGAGACATCTCATCACATTATCCCAAACTTTTCTGTCAAAATGCTCAACTGGGCAACTCAGCTGGGCAGGGGAGGGTGACTGAGTCAACATCTCCATGATGGAAAGACTCCGTGGTTATTTTCCTTCAGAAACCAGAGCATGATAAGACAGAGATGAAGGAAAAGAGATTTCACTGTTTCTGCTCCTCACAAAATTTGGTGTTTAGTCTTGTCACGAAGCATATCTTCAGCTTTGTCATGAATATACAGGCCATAAATTGGAAACCAAACTGCATAGGAGATTTTATATTGCCAGTCAGTGACTCACTGAGACTTGGAGGGGGGAAAGAGAGGATTTCATAATCAGCTGAACATGAGCTCATGATGTGCTGTTGATGCTGAAAAGACTAATGCAGTCTTTGCAAAGCACATGCACATGGAAACACAGAGTAGGAGTAGAGAGGTGACATTATCACTGCACTTGGCACTAGCACGTTGTTATTAAAATAACTTACCGTTCAGAAAACACATCCAAAACCTGGAAGGGTTCAGAAAAGGTCTGGGAGAATGATCAAACACCTGGTAAAAGAAAGATATTATGGTGAGAAACCCAGACATCAGTTTGTTTATTTTGCCATTTGTTTTCTCTTGTGGGCGATTGGGTTAGTCCATAAAAGAACTACTTTAAATGTCAGATACTGCAATTGTGAGGTCAACAGTCGACAGAATAAAACTTCATTGTTGGTTTTACCCTTATTATAGTAGAAAGGCATATTTACAATTACCACTGGTGCTTGTATTCAAATGGTGTCTGCATAGCCTCAGTCTAGCAAATGTGCAGCAGCACCTCTGCCCTGCTCTATCCATCTGCTTAGGCAGCTTGGTTATGACCTCGCTCTGCTCTGGCATCATCTGTCCTTTTCCTGCCACTTCCTTGGTCTATTTTGATTCTGTGTCTGACATCAAGTTGCTATGGCCCCCTCTTCAGTTTCTCTGCCCTTCTTTTTCTTTCATCCCAGAAACTTCCTCCCCTCCAGAAATTCCTCCCTCCTTCTGTGAAGATTTCCATTATCTCGCCGAACACTTCTCTTTCCCTTTTAAAGCCCTAAATTTTCCAGAGGCTGGGAAATATCCTGAAGTGGATGAGTTTTGAAGCATCTGGTTTTGTATGAGAAAAGAAAGTCACTAGCACCCATTGCCATGGACACTGAACAAAATAGTAACATTGTGGATTTGGGACATCAACCCCATCTTTTTCCAGTTTTGAAAGATACTGAAGCTGGACATTTTTGACTGAAATGCTTGCTGGTTCTTTGCAGAGTGCCTTTAATTCAGTGAGTGGTTTCTCTCAGAGAGCTGGCTCTTTGCTCACAGATGCTGTGTTTCACTGCATGCTGGACAGGTGACATGAAGCTGTAAAGCAGAAGGTTCCCTACTGGCAGTATTTTAAGGGTAAAGTACAGCAAGGTGAGAATGCTAAGGAGTGGGATCTGGTAAATCCAGGTGGATAATGAAATTTGCATTTAGCAGGTAGTTTTGACATTAGTGAAAGGGTCCCAAATCCACACAAAGAAAGAGAAGAAAGAGCAAACACTGACCTTTGATAGGGTTAAAGGAAATCCTTGAGGCAGAAGTTGCTGCTCACCAGAGTGGTATCTTCTGATGCTCTGCGTGGCTGGAAGGGAGCAGCACCCTGTTTTGGATGCAGGCAGCTTTGCTGTGTCATGTTACAGCCTCACTAAACCACTTTCTGTGTATCATTTGATATTTCTTGGGGGCACATGGAACATTCGCTGCACTGTGAATATTGTTTTTCAATGAATGTTAGACCTCTTGAGATGTAATTGTGTTTTTGCCTCAGAAACAGTGTTGTGCAATGTGTCACTTACTTACGCCTTTCATATTGCAGCCATATGTCTTGGATTGTGTTTTGGCTTTAGAGGAAATTCTGTAGATTGGAACACATTAGTAAATATTTTACTGCATTTCCTTTTAAAGCCTTGATGAGAGCAGTGCTGAACAAAAGCTGTAGTAATAATACCTGCTCTATGCACTGATTTCCTAGATTATTTCCATATGAGATTGAAATGCAGCATACGCTTTATGGTGGCTCAACAGAGCACTTGACTCACAAACATATCCCAGTGGGAAGCTTTTCATTGTCGGTATTTCTGAGAGCTGACCTCTGGCTGGGCAGAATTTGCAACTTCTGCTGAAGGAAAACAGAACTCCAAAACTCAAGTGTCCAACCTGGTGGAGTCCAGGAGTGAGAATGGAAAAGTATACATCACATCTACCAGTAGGCAGTACCAATCACTTTGTAAAACTAATGTGATATTTTCCTGTCTCCTTTGGGGTCCTGTGGAAACTGGGGTGTCCTCAGGGGCTGAAGGATGGTTGTTGATTGTGAGATTAGCCCTTTGTGCCCAACCCTGTCTGTAAAATGCCTGTAATGCATTTGTTCACAGGAGCACGTGTTCATGGCAGGAGTCAATTGTTTTTTGATACTTGGCCATTGGGTCTGTGCTGGCGTCACATGGGAAGGTTCCTGGAAGGCTATCAGAGTTCTGCTCTCTGTCCTTAATTGCCTTGTAGGCCACATTTGAATCCTTGATCTTTATGCAATGCTGGATATCATCCAAGCTGAAAAACCACTCTGCCTCTAGTGTGTCATGGTCTTCCTCTGGATACTGAGGCTGCCTGCGCAGTTGCCTCTCCCTAACCATTGAATTAGTCCAGGACATCACTTTGAATCCATCTGGAAATGTGAGCTTGGCATGGACAAGGCTGGAAAAATGGCAAACAGTTCCAGAAAGACCTGTGGACTCTCAGTACAAGCCTCACAAACTTAGACTTTGCTTAAATACTGGTCTACAGGCAGAAAGAGACTCAGTCAATGTCAGACTACAGAGAGACAATTGATAAGGGCACTGTGTAAAGGCAGGCATTTTAGAGAATGTTATTAGAGTATCACGGTCAGTTGTTACTTGTCTTCATTTATGCCTCACTCAGTAGGATTTATTATAGATATGACCATGACATCAGTATGATCAGTATTTTGCCACTACTGTTGGTTGTTTCAGGAACCAGTGGTTCCAACATGTCTCAGCTATAGATTTTCAGTATATATAAACCATGCTATGATCCTTTACAATCACATGTTGGCCAAAAGCCTTCACTGTACATCAGTACAAGACCCTGTCTTCCATATAGATCACCTCAGGGCTGTCACAGAAACCACACAGGTTCTCAGGTACAGTGGGCAGCAGAGCATGGCCCCATCCAGAGGAACATTAATTTTTATTTTGGGACTCAAAATGTCACAAGAAAACCCCCAACCAAAGACTGAGGGTTTATGTGTCTAGTTAGAGCACCGAGAAGGTCCCTAAAGCTATGTGTATCTCAGTGGCCTGATCAGCTTTCAACCACCAAGGTGCTGCTATGCAGGTGATCTGTCCAGCATTAGCTACAGTGACCTGGGAGACAAGGAGTATGGGCAGTTAAGTCTTCTCTATGTCTTGTAAGTTATTCCTCGGCTGACCACATAGTGATGGGTCTGGACATGTCCTTTTACACCCTTTAGAGCTGAGAGTCAGCAGTCTCCCCATACTGTCCTACCTGCTTTAGTCCCTGTCCTTTCCCTCTCGGTCTGTGTGTCCTAAAATGTGTCATACAGGTTTGTGATGACCTGTGAGCTTAGGAACCATAGGTGAACACTATTCACACGTCACCTCAAAGCTGTTCCCACTCATTCTCTGCTCAGGCACTGATTGGTGTCCTAATGTTTCTATTCTCTGCAGATAAGATGCTGCTGGAGCACAACTGGCCAACAGCTGACTGTCCTGGCTGCCTCTAGTCACTGCAGACACTGCAGTGTGCTGATTCATGAACTTTTGTCATCCTTGGTAAAATTGAGTCAGACAACTTTTAGTATAGATTTGTGTGTTTGTTGCTTTTTTTAGTGGTCCTACCTTCTTGTTCAGTAACAGTCAGATCTTCTTGTGAGGAAATTTATGAAGAACTCTAATGAAGACTCACCTGAGTTCAATTAGAAACCTTGATTAAATTCTGATTTGGCTGATGGATTTGATCGTCTTCCTTTTGTTTCCTTTCTCTGATAAAATAGTTTTGAAAGCAGTATTTTCAGATACAGGGTGGGAGAGGTACAGATTCTAATGGAAGCACTTTTCTTATTTTTCCCATGTCTACTTTTACACTGCTCTTATATCATGATGTGGCATTTTCCCATGTCTACATCAGGTTTAGATACCAAGGAAATTTATCTCTGATACCATATGATCAAAAAGCAAGGAGATAAAATACAGATCGGTTATGGCTTTTTACAGATAGATATCATTGTACATCACAGGCTTACTTGATTTAGATCCTTTTTAAACACTTTTTGTCTATCTCGACTGTGTCTGTAGTATAATACAGAAGTAGATGACATAGCATTATTGCAGGTAAGCTCTTGAGATCTAAGCAGTGTGGATGTATCACAAAGCTCAGAGCTAATTCCAAGTTTCACAGGTCTATTCATTGTTCTCCATCACACAAACAAGAAATGCCCTTTTTGCCTGTTTTGCAGGAACAATTACGCTAAAATAATGAATTTGGGGAGGGGAGATCAATCCTGAAACTCAGAAAGTCTCTGCTAGAGTGTGATGGGATTTCCATCTGATAATATTAAAAATGAATTTGTTCCACTTTAAGGCAAATTAATCTTTGTTCAGGCTAATTAATCTTTGTTCATACTGCTGATCTGATAAGGTTATTAAAATCATATATGATGTGACAGTTCTGTAACCTGCAAGGAAGTGCTAACTCAATGCACGATCAGTCTTTTCTTAAAATTGAAATAAAATGTCTAGGTTTGTGAGAATTATTTTGTTGTAATTGCCAGGATCCCTCAAATATTGCTAAGTGTTTCTGCTGCATAAAGGAATACACTTAGCTAAAATGTTATCATTCAAAAAGGTGAATTAAAATGGGTCTTGGTTTTCCCTGCAGCAAGACTGCAGGCAAGGAAAGTTTCATAGACCTTCATTTTGACAAAGTGGGGCTGCTCAGAGATTCTCATAACCAGTGCTTACCCTGCTGGATTTTTAAAAATTTTCAATTTCAATTCCATATTTCAGATATCTCAGAATAACTTTTTACTTTTGAGTACTATATAAAAATATTGACATAGATCTGTGACATAGGAAAAATGGCCTGATTTGAAGGTCACTGAAGCTGGTGGAAAAGTAAAGGCTGTGAGGTTTCCAGGAGGTTCAAAGAGAGTTACAGAAGCATCACATTACTCTCAATTACAATCACACAATAAGCACCCTACTCCCTCCACCACTGCCACTTAGTTCACTCTACCAGGAAAATACCCTTCCTGAAAATTGTGGTTTTAGCATGTCAGTGCTCTGCATTGAGTTGCAGTGGGCCATTGAGATGGCAAAGTTCTGGTGTAATATGTGCTGAAAGCTCATCTGCACACTCACAGAGGAGCTCAGAGGGACAACAGTGTGAGGGGGAGCCCAAAGAATTCCCTGCACCCAGCTGTTCCCATTCCAGGGGCCATCAGCCCATCAAAGGCCTTTCTGATCAGCCAGAGGAGCCCAAGGGCACAAAGACAGGGAAGGAACATTTTGTCTGCTGGGCCTTTCCCAGGGCTGTCCCAGAGGAGTCTCAGCCCTTGTGGCCAGGCATGAAACCCACCCAGATTAGTCAGCACCAGAGCGCCTTTAGGCTTGGGAGGATGCCTGGGGCATGGGACACCGTATGGGTTGGGGTGTCTCTCAGGGTGCTGCTGAGATCTGCGGAATCCCAACCAGCTGTAGCTGTGTGTGTGATGGCCTGCACCACCAAGTGGGCTGTGGGGCTGTGGCCCTGAGGGCTCAAATGTCCAGGTACATGCAATTGGTGAGACTGGGATGTAGGGGCAGCTGTTGGGCAGACAGTGTCTGAGCCCAGCTGCTAGAGGGATGTGTACAGATGTGTGCATCTGTGCATTCTCACTAGTGGACCTCTGCACTGTTCAGCCAGAGAGGTGAGCAGGATGAGGCTGTCAGTGCTGTGAGTACTGTCTCTGTCCCTGCTACCTGTGTTTCTAGCTGTGTGTGTCTGTATATATGTGGTGTATAAATGCACTCTGTCCGTGCCCCTCCTGGGTGTACCTGCTCAGGCTCAATGCTGGAGGGACCCGAGGCACAGAGCTGCCCCAGCCCCACCTCTCTTGGACTCTCAGACCCTGCACAATATGTTGCATCAAAAGCAGCAGAAGTGTAGAAAGATGGGTGGTATTTAGTATCACGATTTCTAGTTTCGTTCCTTTTGTGGGTTGAATGGTAGTGTGTGCCACAGGCATAAAACTACTGCAAGTAAGCTTGTTGGTGTACTCATTTTGTAAAATTTGAAACCTGGTTTGTGTTTTTTATCGTTGAGATGGGGCTTGTGGTGGAGTGGGAAATCTGACAAGCAACAGGGTGGAGAACAAAAAAAAGTGGTGTATAAAACCTTGTGTGTGTGTATTAACTATAGTCTAGGACCTACCTATAAAATATTCACCAAAGCACGAAGTTTATCCATCAAAAGCTTGTGGAACAGTGAGTTTCAGATACAAATAGCAGTGATTAAAAAAGAAAATACCTCCAAGCCTATATATTATGTAGACACTATATTTTAACTGTATAGACAAACATGACATGCCAATGTCCTTAAAAAAAACAGTTCAAGCTTGGAATTAACTGCTTCCTGTTGAGAAGAATAAGAAAAAACCCCAAAAATATGCCCAAGGAGTAAATCTGTGTGTGTACAGAAATTCTTCTGTAGGTGACCTAGTTTTAAAGATCTTTGGGAATTTATATTCATTGCCTGTAGAGAGTCAGGGTGGCCAGGGAAATGCTGCTGTGATGAAGCTCATGCATCCATGGAAATAGTGTTGGACTAAATTTCCTCATTGACATAATTCCACTAAATTAAAAGAACTGATGTGAAGATGGACTATGTCCCTATTTTCATGTTTGAGCAAAAGGATCATAAAATGTTCATTTTAGTTTAACACACAAACAGAAGGTCTTTTGCAACATTCTGATTGCCTAATTCCTATTTTTGTTTCCTTTTCTAGGAGGTGAGGTTTTTTCATTCCTTTTATCAGTGGAAGTATTATTCCTTCTCCAGCAGGAAAAAACCCATAAACTATCATCAAATCTATCATATTTTACTAGATTTATCCTTTCTTTTTCTGTCAGTGATAGATAGAGACATCAGGAAAGAACAGTACTAGATCATTTTATCTATTTGGAGATGAAGTTTTACCCCCTAAGGCTGTACAATTCTTCAGTGTCAAGCAGCTGATTTATATTACTTTTGAGTGTAATAGTTCTACAGCCAAATCCTTTTCATTGCCAGGCCATCTTATTCAGGCTCCATTTTTCTTATTTGGATTTGACTTTATTTTTGTATACTTTAAGGTATGATGAATTGATACCTTACACAGTATGAAACACATAGCATGCAACAATGAATATGTTTACAAATGGCTTTATTCCTTTCTCCTTTCAATGGAACTTATATTAACTTTGCATGGTATATATTTGCAATAATGCTTTTGACTGTGAAACTTAGCTCTGAATTCTCACCAAATGTATTTTATGTACAATAGTGCTTTTGCAAAATGTCTTGTTATTGTTTTTTTGGTAGCTGGATCATTTTCTTACATCAAAGCCTGTCAGGCTCACAAGTATTTCAACAAATTGAATTATTTGTATAGTCAACTTGAAAGTTTTCTGCATGAGGTAGAAAAGCAAATCTGAAATAAAAATCTGCGTCACTTATGAGAAAAAGTTCTTTCTTTGTTCTCTGCACGATCATTGGAGCGAGACATTATTTGTAGTGGTTCTCTTTCACAGCAGCCAGCGAGAGCGTTCACTGGGTTAATCTTTATCTTCAGCTTGCTCTTCAGAACGAATGCTTCTGATGTGAGGCTACTTTACAGGAAGCGTGACCTCATTCGGGCTCTGTGCCTCTGATTGCATGGGCTGTTTTCAAAAGGAAACAGGGGACTTACTAGACCTGCCTTTGCGAAGAGCCAGGGCTGAGCTCTCCCAGGAAGCTGCACAAGGAACTCCCTCCACCAGCCATCTCACAGGCTCTCGGGCTGATGAGGAGAAACTTTTTTACATGCACATGTTAATTGTGAAATGGATTTTCCAGGTTTGAAGGATTTTAGACTTGTTTATCTCTTAATGTATTTGTCAGCTGAGGAATAGCTAAGCTTTGGATTCATTTCTATGCTGCTCTTCAGGAAGTTTTGCAGTTTTGTGAATGTTGCTACCATTACCTGCAGGGAGAAAAGACTAAACTGCTCTTCCAAAACAACTGATATGTGTGAACAAATAAAACTCTCTTTGTAGACACTTGTGTTTGGTAGGTGCAATAGAATAAAACTGGTTGCCTGGGTTTCAGCTATTTATACAGTTAGCACTATATTTTGGTAGGTACTAATGTAAATATTTAGTCTGTACACTGAAGGTGTCATTGGCTTAAACACTAATTAGATTTTTGGAGGGGAAAAACTCCAAAGTAGTTAAAACTGATTGGTTTGGACAGTGAATTTTGTTTAAATTACAACATGAACTTTTGTGGGTTTTGAAATCCAAGGGGTGTTGTTGCTTTAAATTCTTATTTGGATTCTTGACATAAAATATTGCCACATTCACCTCAGATTCACTTTAGTGAGATTTCATAGAGCTCTTGGCCTTTTCTCATGCCATAGTTTAGAGGTGCTGTGTTGATGGCTCATTTTGTGGATTACAGATACAATACCACTGCTTCATTGTGGTTGAGATGCTTTGTTTTGTTATGTCATTACTATAGCTTCTCACGCTATTAATAGCCCAGAAATAGGACTGAATATTAAATGAAAGCAGAACACTGTGCAGCATTGTCTACAACATGGCATTTCCATGTTTTCTCCATCATTGACCGATTTATGATTTTCAGGAACTCTCTTCATTATGCATGAGCCAAAAATTTTCATGATCAGGGGCAGCAAAAAAATCTCTTGGACTGCCTGTTCTATGACTGTTCACAGAAGCTTGATATTATCATTACTTAAAATAGTTTAAAAGCAAATTACAGCTGCTTATTAACTGTTCTTGAGAAGAGGGCAATGCCTTGCCTCCCCAGTAATATATCTGTATGTGTATATTGCTCACTTTCTTTTATAAATAGATATGTATACTATATTTTGTCTTAAAATTTGTTTCTCTGGAGGCTGGCAGATAAACAGGCATCCTGCAGAGATATACCTTGCAAAGTTATGAGACAATTCAAATGAGGAACAGAAGGACTGTGGTTTGTTCTGCCACTGTGATCAGTATGTGTCAACACTTTCTAGCAAAAGCATTACATTATAGGAAAGCTGCTACTCTTAAAAGTTATTCCGTTTTCGATGTTGCTACTTTATATTATCATAACTGAAAGAACTGTGTGCAGCACAGCTGTGTTGTGGGTTTCAGTTGCTGGAAAGTTTCACTCTCAGATTATTAAAGAGTTGTACTAGCTATAACTGACCCTGAGATATACTTCTATATATCCTTTTCAAATAAATTTGCCCTAGAATCAATTACTTTTGCCTAAGTGAGAATACGTTATAACTAATAATGTGGTATATATTGATGATACTATCTTACACTTCCTAATTTTCAAACAAGACAAAATACAACATGCTCCTGTTTCTTTTTTCACAGATAATCTATATTCCCTGTTATCTTAGAGTGTATGAAACAGTCCTTTTCAACATGTATGAAACAACACATGTTGCATCAACCACAGGAGCAAGTAAATTTGGATACATTTGTCAGAGTTTTAATAAAAATAAATGTCCTGTGGAGGGGATCTTTTTTGACTAAGATTTAGGATTTTGCTGGTTTTAGTTTATGTCCAGATCTGCAAACTGCTTGTTGAGTCCTTCCTGTATTTTCTTCTAGAGTTTGGACAGATTTCTTGGCTTGAAATATAAGATTTTTGCACGTTTAAAAATCATGATTTTGCCTAAAATAAGAGCAATTATTTCAGGAGCTAGTTATATGTGAAAAAATAGCTCTAATACATGTCAAATTATGAAATACACCACTGGTCTCACTGTACTTGCTCTGTGGCATTCTGACTGATGCTTCTTATTCACTCTGTACCTCCCCCCAAATTCTTTCAATTGACTCCTCCTCAAGTTATTTTTGCGAGCATTAGAGTGTGATTGTTCATGGTAAAGTGATTTTTTTGTTGTTTTTCCCAAAGGGTAGGAGAAACTGTATGTATGGAAGCAGGGTAATAGGACTGATTTATAAAAAATACCCTGAAGGTTTTACTTCTCTTCTTTCGTCACCCTGCCTGGTCCCAAGGGGGAGTTAGCCTTCACCCACAGTCTGTGACTGACAACTAAGCTCCATATGAGGATAAACAAGATTACCAAAGTGGAAACCCTGACCTTCATGTCTTTTCTTTGCCTCAGCTCGTAACTGAACATAAAAAAATAAAATTCTCTTAGCCCCATCTCGTCTCAGAGGTGAAGGATGGGTATTTACTAGTAGTATTGCAGGTCTGAAGCCCTAAAGATTCAGGAGAGGCAAGGTAATATAGGGAAAGATCATATCTTTTATCTTTTCATCTAATAACAGATATAAATTCTCCCTATGGACAGCCCTTGCTCATATTTAATGAGATTGATTCTGTCAGGTGCAGAACATCTAGCAGCACTTTGCACACTTGACCCGTGGTAATCCAGACAAATCCTATTTCCTTAGTCTCCTGCCACAATATTACTGTCAAATATTTGTCTTTGTAGCAATCCCTGTGCTTGTTATCCTATGTCTGCAATTTTCATCTGAAAAATATAATTTAATGGCAATGGTGGCCTTTCCATTCTACTCTGTATCTTGTGCCAGTTCAGGTTCTGGCTTTGGCATGATGCAGATTTCTGATAAAACGCCTTAAAATTACTGCAGTTATTGTATTTGTGTCCATAATTATTTCTCTCAAGTCTGTTATCTGGGCAGAGTACAAGTATCTGATTTCTGTTGGCTCTCAGTCTTTGTTGACCTGATTGAGATGAGTTTCCTATAAACACTGTCTTTCCCTGATTTGTTCATGTTTTATCTCCTTTAATCCTTCCCTTAATTTCCTTTTCATTTTTATTTTTTTTATGATCTTTCTGGTATGCACAAGGTACCTGCCAGTAAATATGATAACAACTCTGTCTTAATTTGCCTTTGCCTCTGCAGGCTCAACACCATTTAATGGAGAGCATAGACACAGCCTTTCACAACATATTTTTCCAAGGTATTGAAGGAAGTTACACTTGCGTAATTTTATTTTTATTTTGGTGTCGATTTTGTAAAAATCCCTTTTGGGCCACTGAGAATTGTAGTGCTGATATTAATTTAATTACTGCCCTAAATGGAAGTTCAGAAGTACTTCTGTGGAAACACTGGCTTTGCAATTACAAGGTTTTGGAGTATCTCTGTTCCATCTGCTTTTCCCTACACTGAAATTATGGTATCTCTCTGTGACATGCCATATGGGATAGTTAAACCTCCTACTGAAACAGAGGTCAGACACTAAATCGATCCAGTGTCTTCCTTTCCATGATGTCACTGCATGGCAATTTGGAACTCATTGGTGTTGAGGAGAAGGAACTAGCTATAAATTCAATTTTACTCTAAGTAAAATGTCTACAACCTTTAGATCCTTTCACCTCTGTCACTATTCACTTCTATTTTAAAAACTACGGAGTATCTTTTTCTGTGCTGTATTTCATCCCAAAGTCAATTGTGTTTCAGTGCTGGATGGAGCTATCACAATGTGTAGGCTTTATCCCATCTTGTTCCAGCTGCACGGCATGCTACGATTTGTGAGAGTTAGAAGTCACGTATCCTTAAATCTTCACTAAGTATGGCTAGGTTATAAAAACGCAAGTAAATGCTGACTGGCTCAGAGGCACCCAGCTTGTGCCATGTAGAGGAACTTAGAGAAGCAAAATTCTGGAATGCTTCTGATGGTTCCAGTTCGGTGTAGGTCTGGCAGGGCTCCTTGGCCAAGAGCACTGCCACAAAAACGCACTGAGCACTTCTGAGCTGAAGCTGGCTCCATGCTTCAGGAAATGCTCCCCTGGCATGTATTCCTCCTGTAATCTGAAGCTCTGGAAAATGTGATGCATATGTCAGCTGGTTGAAACCCCCTAGTTCAGAAGTAATATCATTACATCCACATATTTTAAATCTATGTCATTACCGGCCCCCATCAGCAGGGAATGTAAATTTATTACTATTAAATCATAGGTTTGCTCCATCCAGACCATCTCTCAATTAGAGGCTTTCATTTCTCCTTTTCAGTTGTGCTTGTGCCTTTTTGGACAACGATCTTGCCTATGAATGCTCCACAAGTCCTCTGACAGGCTCCCTTCCTACATGTCGCCATAGCCCTCGACTGCTTTCTAATGGTTATTATGTTTTGACAGAAGATAGTTTTCTGCCTGATAAAGAGGGCAACATAACACTGACACCATCCCACTCAAGTGTTACATATAAAGAGAATTTAGTTCGGTAAGTGAGCTGTGTGCAGATTTTATGTTAGTGATTGCCTCCACATTTCTGGCTTTATCTAGAGGTGTACCTGGATGTGTCTTTGTGTCTGTCTACACTTTGCTTGGCATAAGATCAGCATTACTTCTGAATGGGAACATCTCAATTGCTCTAGTTTAGAGAATGCAGTGAATGAAATAACCTGATTTTCAGTTGTGTCCTACTATCCAAAAACTCTTCAGTGCACAGTTGTTGCTATAATTGAAGTTGTGTCCAGTAAAGAAAAAGGAGAGCTACAGCTTGTTTTACCAATGGGGTGTTAGTCTGATAAGGACTAAGAAAAAAGTATATAAAAAATACCTTTTTCTAAAATACACACACACACACATAGATAAACAAAAAGGTCTGGTCCTGGAATCCTTACTCAAGGAAAAGTATCTCTTGATTCAGTAGAACAACAATTTAGGAAGGTATGTAAAATGTAGTTTAAAAAACGTGAAGTTCAATGGATTCAGACTGCTCCACATGGGATATGGCAGGGTGAAACTCAACAGGTAGCATGAGATACTCACAGTAGTATCAGAGATCAGGAGCTGTGATATCATTTGGTACTACAGTATCCAGCATCACAACAACAGGATCAGCCCTGCTGTTAACACATTCCCTGACAAATTGTGTGCAGCAGCCGTTCCTGGTGACATGCCCAGGGACAAGAACAGGGCTGGGAGCAGCATCCAGAACCTGGTTCTTTCATGTCATTCCTGCAAGCTTTAGAGCTCTGTCCCTGCTCAGCAGGAATAATTAGCTCTATTCCTTGGCAACATATCTTTTCTTTCTAGTGTTTTCAGGAGAAGGAAGAAAATCCGTCGCTCCCTTGACAGCTTGTTCAATCTCAGTGCCTCCAGCTCATGGCTCAGCTCCACCATTCCCAGCAAGATGGATTCCTCCCATGTGGAGGATCCTTGGCCTGATGGATGCAGTAAACTAGAAGCCAGTCACAGTGATATTGGTAAGCCCTGATCATTTACCAAGCAATCAGGATACAACATTGCAGTCTGTATTTAGTGGGAATTGGGTATCTCTTTCTGGAAGTTTTGCAGGTTTTGTCTGCCAAGGAGTGCAGGTAAAGGATAGATGAACTACAGAATTCCAAGAGGTAAATAGAGCTCCTGGCATTAAGCCAGAGTATGAGTCCACAAAGACCTCTGGGCCAAAAAGTCATTTTTTGGACTGAATTTGAATGCAAAGTCATTACCAGGGATATTTATTCTGTTGTGATTAATACCTGGCACTGTCTGCTTTCATCTGGCTCTTTCAATAATTTCATCCGTTGTCCTCTATGTGGTTTTGTCCTTACTTTGCATATTTTCTCATGCGTACGTTAGGACCTGCCAATTCCCTACCCATAACAATATGGAGCCTCTCCAGTGATTCAGTAATTAATTCCTAAATTCATTAGCACAAAGTCTCAGAGCTCTTCTTTTGTGCAATCTCAGTTATGTGTGCACTTCTTGTAGGTGATTCAGACTTTTGTTCTGAATATAATAACCATGTATCACAAAGGCAAATTCCAGCATCTAATGGAGCATCTCTCACCAAAGATGATGAGTTTCTTCAGTCTGAGGAAGCATTTTGTGCTTCAAAATCCTGCTCTTCATTTATGACAAATGCAAGAGAAGAGACCTTGGGTAATGCAGGTATGTTCTTATTCTGACATGCCTCATTTTCAGAGTGAACTGAAAAGACATTAAAAATATGGATCTGGCCTTTGCAGAATAGAATTTATTTACTAAAATGTATTTTAAATGAATGATGAAAAATAACAAAATCATAAAATTGGTATTTAGTTGATTACTATCCCCTGCTCACAGTTTTTCCTCACCCATTTTTCAGAAAAAAAAGTGAAGAGGAAAATGGATGAAAGGGCATGGGAGCAAAAACTGAAACAGGCAATTATGCAGAAGGGCTTTTTTTCTGAGAGCGTGGAGGGCACAGTGTTTCTGTAGTTGTGGGGGAAAAAAGACTCCTGAGAGACACCCAGAGCATGAAAATTAGGTTTCTGCTTTGAATCACTCCAGGCAAATTCTCTTAAAAGCAACTGAAGAGACCGGTCTCACAGGCTGAAGGTAGTCTTTGCAAACACCCCCTGTCATGTATTTATTTTCATTAAAGCCCATTATTTTCCTGCTTTTTATTGTAGAATCCAGGACAGTGCAAAATGTTGTTTCTCAGATGGTTGCACTGATCATGTGTTTAATCATTTCAATACGTACAAGGTAATTTTTATTTCTTTTATTTTCTGTTTCTGACATTAGTGCTTGCTTTATTTCAAGTGGTGAATAAAACTTCAATTAAGGGTCACATTTTCAAAGTTATATGTATCTTACTGTAAAAATACATTTTCAGATGATAGTCGATTCAGGCAAATATCTGAGCTATACAGACATTGAGAAAAATTAGGAATATGTATGCAGATATGAAAGCTATTTTGCCAAGTGTGCTTTGACAGGGGTTTTGGCAGGCTGAGAAGAATCAGAATGGATCCATGCCTTTCTAAGTGGGTTTTTCTCTCAGTCTGAATGCTGAGGTCTTTCCTTCCAGGAGATTATCTTCAATAGTTTATGTAATTTAAAGTTTCAAATTACAGTTCACCTACCAGACTTCAGAGGGTTCATCTGCAAGAACCTTCTCTCCTCCTCCCACCCAGGTTTCACCTCTTTTAATCCAATATGCATCCGTTGGCTTTTTCTAACCTTTCTGGGTATTGTTATGTTCTCAGATATTTTCTGGGAGGATTGTCTGCCACTTTGTTGCTGATGATTTTAGTTTGTAAGTATAGAATTTCTTTTTTTCCAACACAATTTTTTTTCACTAAGTCACATCTGAGAACCAAATTCTATCCTTGGATATATATCCATGGCTCTTATTGATCCTAATGAGAGCAGTACATGGTCAAATGGGGACAGAATGTAACCTTCAAAACATTATAGCATTTTGCATTTGAATTTCACAGTTCTTCTGTCCCAAGATGCTGCCGTGTTATCTTTCTTCAGTCTCGATACATCTTTCAAAACAATCAAGTTCTGGTAAGTGGCCCCAGTGTTCCGTGATGAACAAAGGAATTTATAAATTTTATATTAAGAAGAGGAAGGAGATTCCTGCTGTTGTTTTTATGTCAGAAGATAGATGGTGGGATCTGAAAGTTACTGACAGAGTATTTGACTTTTCTGGTTACTGATTTGTATTCATAGAGACTTTCAGTTTATTTTGAAAACTTATCTTTTCATAATGTGCAATAAATGTTGTAGCACCTATTTGTTAGCAGAAAAGGATGGTAAACCTAATGTGCCGTAACATGATGCAGACAGATACCAAGGGGTGTATCTTATGATTCCAGAGGTGTACTTTCAAGCCTTGTACTGAAATCCACTCCCAGGCCATCTAGCCTTTTTTTTTATTTTATTTTTTTTTTTTTTAATTTTTTAACTNTTTTTTTTAACTGGGAAAAATAAAACCAGCTAATTATGGTGCTAGCCCCAACACCACCTTCCAGGCACTTCAGAAGTGATATAACTTGGCCCCACTAACCCAATGCACCATTAGGTTCAGGGCAGAGCTTTACCTTTGGCTGATACTGCAATCTGATAATTTTCTTGGAAAGAAGAATTAAATCAGATTGATCAGTTGAATAACGGTGCTGATGTTGCTGTTTCAGACTGCATTATTTCTAAGTGTTGCACAGAGCTGTAGCTTTGAAATTCCTCTGGAGAAAACCATTTGCAAGTTTTGAAGGTCTGAATGATGGCTTTAGATGAAGGTCACACATAGGCCTTCATGCTGAAAGCACATACGGATGTGCTGGATATATGAGGTACCATTCTTTCACCTTTTTGGCATCAGAAAATTCTAAATGTCTAAAATCTAAAATGCTTCTAAGACTAAAAAGTTTGGGCTTATCTGAATTTTTATGGGGTGAAAATGAAGCTTAAGAGGATCTTGTTTGTTTCTGAAACTGTCAGGGTTCAGGAGTTCAGTGTATGCCAAGGGCAACAAGACAATCTGGCAGACCTCAGCCTTTGAATTGAGTAGGTTGGAAGTCAGAAACAGCAAGGCACAACTTGGACAGCCCTATTGCAATGGCAGTGTCACTTTTTGAAGGATGATGTATCACAGTTTGTTACTATGTCTCTAGTCCCTAAAACTTTGGTTTTACCAAAGCCACCAGGTCAGGACCAGTGCGTTGCAAACACACGCCCCAAAGTGCTGCTTTCCTTCTTCCCTGAATAGCTTAGTCCTGAGTCATAACGAATCTGTTCTTCACAACAGAAAACACACTCTGGGAGCTTCTCAGCAGCAGGTATACAGAGAATACCTCTTTTATGCTCACCACAAGTTATAAATTACCTGCTCAAACAAGTAGTCCTACAGCTTAGTTAAATTTGTCAAACTGATAATATATACTGATTATAAGAAGCTTTGATTTAAATCAAGACATACAAAAATGTATTCTTCTTTTCCCCACAGAAAGCAATAAGAATAAAGAATAATTGGTGAGTATATGTTTAAGTTTAGAAAGAATTCCATATTTTTGGGAATGAGCCATATTATGGAACAGGGTTCAAGCATACCAGAAAGATTCCATGGATTTTTCATTAAAAGAAGGTTTAACTTCACGACCCTTGTCAGTTTCCACTGCAAATTATTCCACTTTGGTGTCTACAACTCCTTTTTAATTGCATTTGGATTAAATATTTTCTTTCTATTGTTTGGCAGCAGTGGCTAAACAGTGTAAACTGTTAACAATTGCTGTGTTCAGCCCAGAGAAAACATGTTTTCCAGTAACAGGCAAAACAAGTCTTCCTTTTCCCAACTTTGAACTGAGCAGCAGGACCAGGTGCTGTGCTGCTCTGACTTGGTCGCATTCCAATGAAGCAGTGAAGCAGCATCAACATGAATCAGTCCAGAATATCTGAAAAACACTTATACAGTCTTCTACTTCTTATTCTTTTTCACTCAAGCCTCATTCTCAGTCTCTGGTTTCTGTTTATCAAGCATTTCTAAGACTTACTGCAGCTCAAACCCTTAAAACAAAAGCACTGATTTATTTGCAGTTGGAATTGGTCATCCCAGTCCTAGCTCTGTTATTTCCTTTATGTCTTTGCTTTGTAAAGATAAAAATGAAAAGAAGGAACCAAGTGGAGCTGTGCCCAGTTTGCGTTCCTTATAGAGTTGATAGAGCAGCCTTCTTCATCAGTTTTCCTGGTTGCGTGCAGTTCAGCTTTTGAGATCTAAAGGCATGTGCACTGCTGCAGTCACAACCAGCAAAACCTTTCAGTCAGCCTTTAGAAGGAGGGTGGTAATCCTGAGAACAAAGCATTTTAGAAACGAATGGAGGCATTTGATCACTTTGCCTATGGTGACAAAGAGCACACTGTGCCAAGCTGGGAACACAACATATGGCACTTCTTAAAGTAAGTGGAACTGTTTATGTAAGAGCTGAGACACCAGAGCTTGAAAGCTGACTCTGGTTTTGAAAGCCAGTATCAATGTTAACCAAAGCAAGTACTACAAGATGGGGTAGAGAACTTGGCACTTGTTGCGTGGCAGGACTAAACTAAATACAGATTGACACAGCTTATTGCAAGACAGGACCTCCCACAGTTCAAAACAAGCTTTTCTCTTGCACTTTGTAAAAACTTAAAAG
Organism: Dasyornis broadbenti; assembly: GCA_013397935.1. Lineage (NCBI taxonomy): Eukaryota > Metazoa > Chordata > Aves > Passeriformes > Dasyornithidae > Dasyornis > Dasyornis broadbenti. The sequence goes on along the minus strand of VZRN01004509.1, from coordinate 406,583 downwards.
CAGAGTTGTTACTTTTGTTTATTTTGAAATGAGTTCACTAACAGTTTTCATTTTTCTTCCTCCTCTAATTTATTTTCCACAGTTCTTCAGCATCGAACTCCTGGATATCTCCTTATGGCCATGGTTACACATGTTCCTGTAGAAAAAAAACCCAGAATTGATAGTGTTCTTCTTCTGAAATACAATTCATTTTAGCTTTAGTTTTAGCTTTAGCTTTAGTTTTCTGGTCAAATGTGAGTGAGGCCTTACTTCTTGGTGACTACGTGAAAGAAATCATGCAAAGAAGTGGTGCACCTATAGTATTTTATCTCAATGAAGTTCTATGTAGGCATGGGGATCTACAAGCGTTTTGATAATAAAAAGTGTTTTGTAATTCCCATGAAATAATTTTTTTATAAAAATGGTGTTATCCCGTATTTTATATATTAATTTCTTGTAAAAACATGCTATCAAATATAATGGATTTGGATAGTGGCTGAGTACATGTGATAACTGATGTATTATGTAACTAAAATAGTATTTATAATACTCATCCTCATATTTACTTGTAGTTAATGCATTCCTCCAGTGTTAAATGATTCCTCTTCTTTGTTTAAATTACAGAGACAACTGAGAGTAAATATCATTATGTAAAACATGTAAAATTTTTTTTACCTATTTTATGCCTATCATAAAAGGTCCATTACTAAAATCGCCTTTAAAACTAGTGAACTATAAAAATCTTTAGTGTTTAAATAATCTCCTGGAATAATAATCTAAAAAGTTAAATCCCATTCTGAGAGAAAAGTCCAAGACTGCAATTACCCTGCAATCATCAAAGCAATTATGTTGAAAACTAGAAAAAAAGAGTTCACTGTAAACTCATTAATTCACTGTAAACTAGTGAAGAAAAATCTGACTGAGATTAAAAAAAAAAAAAAAGGTCTAAAATAAATTCTTATAATCTGTCTATTAATAAATACAAACTGTAAATTAAGATTGTTCTGATCAGGGGATAGGGAACCCCTGGGGCAATTTCCCAACTGGAGTTCAAGGGCTAAAAACAAGATGCTCAGGTTGTGTTAAGATCTGCCCTCCCTGATATTCATCAATGTTGAATTAACAAAGTTCTATTCAGTTACCAGACTGGTTGGCTTTAGCAGTTGCCTTCCATGTATTCCAATGGACATAAAACAAGTCTCATTTTTTTCTCTGAAAAGAGACACAATCATATGTTTCTTCCTGTTGGATGAAGAATTGAAGCCAGGATCTGTCTGATGAAAACCTGAAAACAACATTTTCCAACCTAAATGTTTAAATCCAGACTTTCAGAGGTAATTAGTATTTGCAGTTTCTGTTAACTACGATATCAAGCCTAGGATAACTGAAATGTAATTCTCTCAGAGTAAAACCGCTTATTGATTAGTGACTAACTGACACATCTACAAACAGAGAAAACAATTAGAATTTTATATTTTTTTGTCCCCAGAGATTAAACATTTACTCCTCTTTAATATACTACCTGATTTCAAGAATCAAACAGAAATTTTGAGATATAGATTTATAACCCCATGTGTATTTTCTCATACCATTTATTACTTTTGTTATATACTATTTTTATCATTACACCTTGTCTTATACTCTCTTACTTCAGCTGTGTTCAGCTGAATTTCAGGCTCATTTCTGAGTATGTATGAGTGCTTTATATTAGGAATGTTCCTGTGGAAGACGACAATATTGATGCCATCTCTTAGTTTATAATGTTCCTGGTCTGTGAGCAAGTCTGGTTTGTAGTTATCTTGAAAGCTTTACTCATAGAAGACAAACCACACAAAGATTAACATCTTTTATGTAAGTTTTATGGAATAAACTACACGATACAGAATACAGGTTATGACCACTTAGTCCTGTTCTGCAAAATCTGCTTTTTGATATACGTTTTTGTGAACTGGCTGCTCTGTTTTTTAAACCTCTTTTCATGTTTCTATATAAACTGAGCAAAACTGTTACTTCATTTACTTTGTTTCCTTTTTTTTATGGTTTCTCATGCTGCTTATTTTTCCCCTATCTCTGGCACTTCCATATCAGTAAAGTTGTTCTCAATTCTTCTTGTATTTGAAGGTGTTTTCAGTAATGAAGATTATTATTATTATTAGGAACTGCACATATTTCAGTGCATTTGTTATTTGTGAGTTCATGTCCTGCCCTGCAGATTGTAGTCTCTTTGGGGGAGGGTTTATTGGTACTTTAGTGCAAACATAAAGCCTTGTGTAGTACCAGTGAATACCTTACTTAGCACCATAGAAAAATAATAATAATAAAAAATAATAATATTTGAAAAAACAGTAATTAATAGGAAATAAATAGAAATGGATAGGTTCAAATTCTGAGTGGGTATCAATCAGCTGGTTTACACCAGCTAAAACTCTGAGCTGCAGCATTTCAACAGCTTAGATTTGTCCATGGATATCAATTTGCTGGTGTTGGAGCACCTTACATTAGTATATACAGACAAAGTCAAGACATGTTAAAAATACTTCTGATGCACTGTAGTAATAATGCTATAAAGTTTATTTTTGTCATGACAGAGATATACATTGCATTGTTTTACACATGTAATGAATAAAGATGTAATGTATTATAGCGGTAAAGCGAATTTCTTCAGGTAAGGCATGCCAGAGGGGGCTCTTTTTCTTTCTTCTTGTCGTGGTTTAGCTTGGCCCAGGTTTTTCTAGTGGTGGGGGGGCCACAAAGATGGCTCCTCGTTGAAGCTTCTCGAAGCCTTCACCATGTCCAGCTCTGAGGTGATGGACATGCTGCTGGCCAAGCCTGGGCCAATTAGAGATGTTGGTTACGCCTCTGTGAAAAACATATTTAAGAAGAAATCAAAACAATGGGTGCACGCACTTTTCCTTAGCCAGAGGAGGAGGAGTAGGTGAGAGTATGTGAGGGAAAACAACATGGAGAGACCAAGGTCAGTGGAGAAGGAGGGGGAGGGGGAGCTCCAGGCGCCAGAGCTCTGCAGCCTCTGCAGGCCGGGGTGAGGCCCATGGTGAAGCAGGGTGCCCCTGCAGCCCATGGGGCCCACGGGAAATGCTGAGATCCACTCGCCCATGCCGAATCGAGAGGATACCCTGAAAGTGGCC
>VZRN01004509.1:363745-403406 GCA_013397935.1 Dasyornis broadbenti | reverse complement strand
GTAGCAGTTTTGGGGAGACTGCTTGCCTGTGTGGGGACCAGCGTCACTGTAGCAGTGTCGGGCGGGCTGCCGACGGTGAGACCCATGGCTACGCAGAGGAAAAGAGCCTCTCCCTGGGCAGGGGAAGAAGATCTGGGTGATGAACTGACCTAACCCCCCCATACCTTGTTCCCTTGTGGAGCTGCTGGGAAGGAGGGAGGGGGGTGAGCGGAGAAACGGTGGCCTTGAAGGGTTTATTTTACTTCTCATTTACTCCTCTGACTCTGTTAGTAATAAATTAGATCACTTTGCAACCTAAGTTAGTCCTGTTTTGCCTATTCTAAGTGCGTCTTCTCCCGGGTTTCCTTATCTCAACTCATGAGCCCTGAGTGTGGGTGTGTTAATTTGGGGGTATCTGGCATTTGGCCGGGCTCAAACCATGACACTTCTAAACTCCATTCTCCTGTTTGTAATGTGGTTCTTTACATTATCTCTGACATGAACATTGCTTCACACTAGGATTTCAGGCTTATGCTGCTGAAAGCTCTTGGTACATAATCAGAGTGAAAAGAAACCCGTGTGTAAATAAAGAACACAGCAAATAATGTACTTCAGCACCTAGCTTTGCCCTGTGTGTGCCAGACCACTAGGTTAGGACCAGTGTGTTGCAAACACATTCTCCAAAGTGCTGCTTACTGTCCTGAATAATTTAGCCCTGAGTCATAAACAAAACTGTTCTACACGAGAGAAAAACAAACACACTCTGAAAGCTTTTCAGTCACTGCTGTACAGAGAATGCTTCTTTTGTGCTCATCACAAGTGAGTAGTTACCTGCTCAAACAAGTAGTCCTGCAGCTTAAGATTTGTCAAACAGGAGCTATATATATACTGATTAAAACAAACCTTGGCTTAACTCAGGACATAGAGGTACAAGGGTTTGGAAGATGAGCTGGGAAGATGGGAGCAATAAAAGGATGGTGGTGTTACGAGTTATCATTATTTCTCTAGATCCCATTCTGTTTAGTTAACAAAAAATTAAATTATTTTTCCCAAGTTTTGTTTTTGTTTTGCCCATGATGATAATTGTTGTTTGATATCCTTGCCCTTATCTCAATCCATGAACTTCTTGTCATATTTTCTTCCCATCTTCTGTTGAGGCCAGGAAGTGAGAAAACAGCTGGTGGGCACCTAGCATCCTGCCAAAGTCAACCCACCACACCTTAGTATTTGGCAATTTAATTAATTGCAGATTTTATAATTCTTCAGAACTATCATCTAGAATCTCTGAAAAAGGGATGAACACCCTCCCCCTTGTCTTTAGCTTAACAAAATAACATAGGAATTTCAATGTAATACAATGTAAACACAGGATTTAAAACACTGTACACAGCGAAAACAAGATTTTTCTTGATTGAAATTGACTACCTTGATTGCAAATTCTGCTCCCAAGTAAAAAATTAGTTTTAATAGCAAAAAAAGTCATTATTTGAAGAGGCCTGCAATTTGATATGAGTATGTAGGTACCAGAACCAGTGGCCCTTCTTTAATGTCTGTGATTCTGTGCAGGGCCCTTGGGCCACAGTGGTGATGTCCAACCAGGTGTGTAAACCTCTCTGTCCTCCAAGTGGGGTTGCTACTTATCCAGTCAGATTGGCCAGAACAAATACTCTGGAGTTAAACTGAAGTGCATGAACTACTTCTGCTCCTTTGTGTCTCATTATCTCCATAAAACTCAGGAGCCTTAACTCAATGACACCTTTATACTCCTATGCTCTAATCCTCAATACAGGTAGAAAGCTGCAGAGTGGCAGTGGGGAGTTGCATTTACATCAGAGGTAAATGGCTAAATAATTTAATTTAATCATTTTTTCAAATCCTACGGTCTGATTTAAATTTATAGGTGAATTTCCTGTTAGTAGAAGATGACCTTTAGGTTGGATTAGACCTTTAGGTTAATGAAGACCTGTGTTAGCAAAGAGGTAGGAAACACAAACTGACTTTCCTGACGTTACTGCTTTGATCTGTGGCAACTGTGATCCGGAATTGGAACAGGCTGCTCAAGGAAATGGTGGAGTCACCATCCCTAGAAAAATGTGAAGGAGGTGTAGATGTGGCACTGAGGGATGTGGTTTAGAGGTGGCTTGGCACTGTTGGGTTAACGGGCAGACTTGATGATCTTAAAGGTCTTTTCCAACCTAAACTGTTCTATGATTCTAAAATTGTACAAGACTATGAATCACTGGAACAGGCTGCTTCCACAAACAACGGAAAACATGCCTTCAGCCCAAAGCGCGTGAGGCAAACTAGTCGACGGATGTGCAGGAGGACAGAAGTGTCACGCAAAGGACAAGATGTGAGATTTATGCCTGAGGAAGAGGCATTTCATCCACGCCTGCCGACGCAAGGCAGGTGCTGGAGCCGGCGAGGCGGTGCGGCTCCCGCTCGCGGTTGAAGCACGGCCCCGGCACCGCCCTCAGCACCGCCCGCCCGGGGCCGTTGCTGTGGCAGCGCGGGGCGTCCGGGAATGGCGGCGGTGCCGGAGGGCGGCCATGGTGCGGAGTGAGTGTCAGAGAGCGCCGCTTCCCTCCCCTCCCCGGCCCTGCCCTCCTCCCCGGCCCCTTCCTTCTCTCCGGCCCCTTCCCTTTTTTGCAGGATGTGCCCCGTGCCCTGCACGCCTCCTTCGTGTCCGCAGAAGGGCAACAAAGCTGGGGAAAGGGCTGGAGCGCAAGTCTGTGAGGAGAGGCTGAGGGAGCTGGGGGTGTTCAGCCTGGACGCTCAGGAGAGACCTTATTGCTCTCTACAACTCCCTGACAGGAGTGTGTAGCCAGATGGAGGTCGCCCTCTTCTCCCATGTAACAGGTGACAGGACAAGAAGAAATGGCCTCAAGTTGTGCCAGGGGAGGTTTACATTAGAGATTGGGAAAATTTGTTCATGGAAGGGTTTGTCAAGTACTGGTGTCAAGCACTGGAACAGGCTGAGCAGGAAAGTGGTGGAGTCACCCCTGGAGTTATTTAAAACTCATGGAGATGTGACATTTAGGGACATGGTTTCATGGTGGATTTGGCAGGGCTAGGTTGTACTCGATGATCTTAAAGGTGTTTTCCAATCTAAACAATTCTCTGATTCATGTTCCCTCTCACCACAGTTGCCTTCCTTCCCCTCCATCCCCATACTCCCCTGACAGCCCCCTGCCCTCCTGCCTCCCTTGGTTAATTGTCAGGTTTTCCTCCTTCCTGGCAGTAACGCCCCATTTTGTCTCATTATGTACAGCACCGGGGTGCAGTTGCCTCTCAAAACAGCCTGCAGCAGGGCCAGCAGTGGGGACTGGGGTGGCCCAGATGGACACCCCTGATTGTGTGGGGCAGCCTCCTGTAAGGGGAGATGATGGATGGGATGGTTTATGTGTCATGTGAAAAAGTTTGTCAGATACGAAAAAAACCCAAATGAGGTAAAATATTCCATATTATTACTTATAAATCGATCATCTTTTACAGGCACAGCAGTATGACCCAAAAGACTGAGTGCTCATACCTATTACTCATGAAAAAGGAGTTCTCTTCCTCTGTGATTTTTCTTGTAATCTGTTTTGATTGTATGTTATAACTAGACAACCAGTTCCGTGCTGGGCTAAAACAGTGCATTGGACAGGAACTCTTTCTTTCTGCATGAAGCTGGCAAGTGCCCTCTGAGCAGGCACTGCCTGACGGAGAATGGCTTTATCTCCTGAACAGCATGGCGTGAATTTCAGTCTTAAAATAATGGTTGCATACTTCACTTTTCTGAAATGCAGCTTCCCCCACTGTTTTGTGGTACACCTGCAGATGTCCACCTGCTTATTCTTTCAATTTCTTTGATGTTAGCCTTCATATCTGCTTCCTTTTTAGAGTAAAACATGTAATTTTTAGAAGACCAGGCATTAGAACTTCAAGATCTGTTCTCTACACTTGATTGATGCTATCCTTTATTTCCTCCTGTATTCATGGGAACCTTGGAGTAGCAGTGATCTCTCAGGTCACTGGTCCAGTCTCCTGTTAGTGCACACAACACCAGAAAATCTGGTTAATGAACTTCTCAGTGAGTTCAGTGTGTCTTGTCAATGTCCTGGAAATGCTGTTATTTAAAATTTTATTTAATATTTGTTATGTCTTGCAAGCTTGTTTCCCTCATTCCTCTTAAATGAACTAGATCTTATACAAAATGTCAAATATTCAGTCAGTTCCCCACAACAGGACCCCAAATTCGGTTTCTAAAGCTTCACTGTAGCTTCTATTGTGAATGATTGTCTCTGCTTTGCAAATCATCTGGTAATGAAAGTGGACATTTTTGCAGAATTGCTGCAACAATAATTTCAGTTTTCATCAGCAAATGAAAATTGGGCTATAATTCAGCTGTCAGGAATAGTTTGTATGACTTCTTTATGTGTAAAGGGTATAGAGCATATTGCCACCAGTGTGTATGTATACAGATCGTGGGGTATTGTTTTCTTGCTCAAAATTACATGGAAATAGTGGCACTAAAAATCTCCCACCAAACACAACAGTAAGCTGGTCCTTTTTTTTTTTTTCCTTTGGATTGCCAGCAGATTTGCCAAGTAACTTATTAGAAATGTCAATGTTTTTCATATTTACTGTGAAGATTAATTATTTAGTCATGATTATTGACTCTTTTTTTCTCTTTTCTCTGCTACTTGAATCAAGTTCAAGTTGAAGGGAAGATGATTGTTCAGATGCAGTAAAGCTGCTCGACGTGGTTAAAAGACACAAAGACACTTGCCTTTCCCAGTATGATTTATGTGCAGACAGGTTCCCCCCTTAGAGCAATATTTATAACTCCACATTTAATTCAGTAAATCAGTTCTGTCTGGTGAAACTCTGTTGAGCAGAAAGGACCTTTAAGCCTGGACATCTATAATTAATGCAAACAAAACCAGTTTCACTCCTTTCCCAAAGACTGCAGATAGAGGACCTGTATGGACACATGTGAGTTTGGGCTGTATTGGTACATAGTTTGCTAGTCTGTGTGAATGTGTGCAGCCATTTCAGTACCACTAATAAAACTGGATGATTTCATAAAGTCTCCCCAAGACAAAGAAGTAAAAGAATACTTTTAATGAATGCATGGTAGAAATAGTTTGTTTTCCCAGATTTTTATATAATTCTTCTTTTTACTTATTTTTCTTCAGTCTCTTTTTGAAAGGCTTTCTTGCCTTTTTTTCAGCATTAAAAATAATGAAAATACCTATGCTAACTTGATAAAACCCCATTTTTTTCCTCAGCACTTCACTGTAGTTCAGTGCTTGTCAAGGAGAGGAGAATGCTGTCACATTTTGGTGCAGTGTGCTGGAAACAAAGATCTAGCTCAAGAGTGAGCACTGGTTCCCATAGAATTTCTTTACCTTCATTATACACAGCCTTTTCACTGTTTGAAAGATTGCCTGACATTAAATATTACAACATGATAACTCTGAACCCAGGTCTCTGGTGTTTTTCAGCCACTGAAACTCCTTTGCTGGCTCTGATGAGTTGGTAGTGCCTAAGAAATACCAGGTATACATTTCATTTAACATAAACTAAAGAGGAATTAGTTATGGCTTAGCCATAAAAAATATCTGCCCACTTTCAACATTTATGCTGCTTATTTCTGTACACACTGTGCTGGTGGAAGAATATGATGACACACTGGGGTTTGTTTCCCCCCCACCCCCCACTGCTGTCTGAACTGTGAACATCTGGCATCTGGAAATAAAACAGCATAAAACACTCCACTGCTTGTCTACATGAATCAATCTGCAACCCAAGCTATGCTGAAAATAGTGGCTGCTGGATTAATTTCTGCAAGGGTTTATCACATTCTTAAAGAAGACTCAGCAGTTTTCATAAGGATTTTTCCAAATGTTACAGGTGACGTGATTGTGTTTCACAAAAGATGTTTACTGTGACAGAGTGGGTCTAAGTTACTTGGTACTTGATATCTTGATAGCTTTTGTTGCAGATTTTATTTTTGTTGTCATTCCTACCAGGCTATTTGGTATGGTGGAACAAAATATTTTAATGATTTTATAATTTGCTCATAAGTCAGGTGGCAGAAAATGACTAAAGGGAAATATGACATCTAATGTTTCTTTCAGTCACTGAAGATCTTGTTAGAAGACGTGCGGAACATAACAACTGTGAAATTTTTTCACTGGAAGAAATCTCTTTACATCAGCAGGAAATAGAAAAACTAGAGCATCTTGAAAAATGGTGTCGAGAGTTAAAAATTCTCTATCTTCAGAATAATCTAATTCCAAAAATTGGTAAGTCTTTTCTCAATATGTTTCTTTTAAAATGGATTCACATGCATAATTTTGAAATCAGAAAAAAAAAATTCTGTTGTACTTAAGAGAATGTGCTCCTAACAAGAGTTCCTTTTCTGGTTTCAGCATCTAATTTCTAAGAAGCTCAGAAATTTGCAAGGGAAATTTTAAATGAAAAAGATACTACTGAGATACAAGTCACTAGAATATAAGTGTGAAACACCTTTTATTGACTAAAATTTCAAAAATCAAGATGTTCCTTAAATATCCTATCTTGTGGCAAACAAAGAAAAAAAGAGTTTGCCATATACCATGGACTATGATGTCATAGAATTAGCTTTTTCAGGCTCATTTTTAAATACCATTTTTAAGCAAATAATATTTTTTGTTGACATTAAAGTAATTTTTATTCAGATAAAATACTTGCTTTTGTGCATGAACTAAACTTTCTACAACAAAGCCTCAATGGTCTTCCTGCACCACAGGAGAAGATAAAATTTCATATGGTCTGATTTTGTGGGATAGGTCCATACGTTTCATATTGAAAGATGCAACATCAAGCCTTGGGCTGGCAAAGCTTAGATTCTATAACTGTTGTGTAGATGAACAATGAAAAGTTGGAAGTGTTCAGAAATTATATTAGTATATCTCTTTGAAGTTCCTTAAGAGGAAGAAAAATATCTAAGGTTTTAGGGGGAAATCCTCCGCTCAGAACTTGTAGGCAAATCCTTTAAGTTATCTAGAGGGACTCATCAGGAAACTCTATCTCTACTGATAACACATGCATTTCCTAAAGTAGAGGAATCTTCTCCCAGAGAGAATAAGGTTTTTTAAACTGCTTTATGCTTCTTTGCCCCATCAAAAGAGGGACTAAAATAAGTTCGTTTTCTCTCTGTTAATGTGTTCTTAATAAGGCACATGAGTTCATCTTGTGGTTTTTCTGTCAACACTCAGGCCTCCTTCAGGTTAGTCTAGGATATCATATTCAGATTGTTGCTTTTTGGACACAAATTTTTTTCAGCAATTTCATTTTTGAGGCAAGCAATTTTTATCTCAACACAATCTAACTGTAGGAGTTGAAAAAGTATGTAACTTGGTGATTCATATAGTCTTTTATAATGTATCAACTTTCCAAGGTAATACCTTAATAACAATTAAAAGAAAAAAAAACCAATACCCCAAAACAAAAAACAACCAAAACAAGAACCACCAACCCCTCCCCACACTATAGTGGTGACCAAAAGCATTGTCAACAGGGGCAGTGTTACAAAGTCTTGCACTTGACCAGAAATTCTTCCCAGTGGGTACAACATGTCCTTGCAGAGGACACAGCAGTTCCAAGCATGCTTCTGAATATCACAGCAGAATGATTTATGTTGGCTCTGTTGGGCTGTGCCTTTTCTCTTCCTAAAGAAAACCTTTATGCAGCTCTCAAGATCAGACTTGCCGCATAAGCAGGCACTGGGTTGTCAGGCATCCACTGTGAGCACAAATGATGCCATTGGCTTCAACACTCAACTCTCTCACATCTCCATGTGCACAGGCACTGCTGTTACAGAAATATTGCAACAAAAAGAAACGAACAAACAGCCAACCTAAGCTTCACAAGTTCTTGCTGAGAGATTAGTGTCATCATTTGTTTGTGAATTATGAAGAAAACACCTCTCCAAGTTCTTAGTTAACTGTGGTAGGATTCGTGTCACCAAATTTGTAGCTATCTCAAGTTTCCCAAGAAATGGAATGTCTCACCATGCTTTTTTAGCCATTCCTCATGAATTAGATATGTGTTTTATGGATTTGTGATAAAAATGTGTTTATAACATTCCTCATTTTATTTTGAGTTTTTATTTTAATTTGTGTTTTCAGAAAACATTTTTGTTTTGTCTTTTTATTAATATTTGAATATTTATGCCCAGTAATGTGATACATATTCTAATTTGTCCATCCTATTTTTCTGCTTCATTGTTGCTCTGAAGTAAAGTGAGCAAGTAGGACGATAATGCCCTTTCCAGTGATGCAACCTGAAATAATTGTTCTATGCTTTGTTACAGAAAATGTGGGCAAACTAAAGAAGCTGGAATATTTAAATGTGGCTTTGAACAACATTGAAAGAATTGAAAATCTGGAAGGTCAGATTTTGAAAAAGCCATTTTGCCTTTTCATATTAGAACACTTAAGTTGTGATTTGGTGTGAAAGAGGGTGGAAACCATTAAGCATGCCCACCTGTAGGGGTGTTTTGTGGATCCTCAGAGCCTCTTTGGGTGCAGGGTTTCAGTAAATGCTTCTTTGTAGCAGTTGCTGCCTACTGATGAATTTTTCTCATTGAACTTTCCTAAATGTCCCTAGGTCATATTTCAAGTCATCTTCAGTTCAGCAAGGAAGTGTCACACGCAAGAAGGTTCTGTGCTGAGCACAGGTTGCATTGAGAGTCTGGGTTGTTTTTTTTTTTTTTAAGAGGTTTTCAGAGGATTCTTTTCTCTTTCTTTGCTTGAAATCCTGTCTGTTTTATCTGTTTTTAATCCTTTATCCTGTCACTTTTGCACATTTCATGTTCTAAGATTAAAATCTAAGATTTAGCATGACCCATAAACACATTCCATCCTACTTGAATAATTTATGACTTGATTGTTTTGTACTTCTTAATTCTGATTAAGCCAGTTTCTGAATCTTTAACATATCCACCTTGAAAAAGGAACAGTTGAAAAAAACCCAAATAAACTGGTTTTCTGCTTGGTTGGTCAGTTTTTGTGTGTGTTTTGGTTTTGTTTTGTTTTTCTTTTGTTTGGTTAGTTGAGTGGTTGGTTGGTTTAGTTTGTGTTTCTCAGTCTGCAAGCTGGTTCAAGAGGATAGCTTAAATAAGAAACAAGTAAATATTCTAAACACAAATGTGAAAAAGTTGAAGAAATAGATAGTGTAGTACGTATCTGGGAATTTGTTAAGAACATTGCATTTGTTTTCATGCCACTAAATTTTGAATTCATCTATCAGGCTGCATTGTTTATTACTGTGATCTGTCATTTTCTTAGCAGTTAGAACCTTTGGGATTGGCCCTTGCACAAATTTGGGTTATTCAAATCTCCTGTTAAATTGTTCTATGTTGTTTACTTTCTTACAGCTCCACTGTGCATAAAACTTAGCAAATAGACCAGGAAAGGAAAGTGATTACAGTGATGTGAATCAAAGTTGAGCTTGCTCTTAGCTAAATGTTTTACTCTTAGAGTCAAGGTTATGATTCATGAACACATTATGATAAAAGGAGAGGTTGATAAATGAAAAAATCAAATTTTCAAGAGCATTTTGTTACCTAATTTAGAGTTTCTGTTTGTAATGAATGTTTTAGTTAACAAACACTTTCTCAGCAGTATTTGCAATTTAATCCGTGAGAAAGTATTTACAATGATAGCTGAGTCCACAGAGTGGAAAACCTAAGTTGGAGTGAATTTTTGGGAAATCTTATCTTTTTACTTGAATAATATTACCAGAAATTAACCATACACAGGAATGAAACTCATAATTGATCCTGCTGTCCTGAAGCAATTGGATTGGATTTTAGCCATATGATTGAGATTTAGTTGAGGAGGGGTATCAAGGCAATCAGACTCTTAAAAACAAAGTCCAGCTTATCTGAAATTGAAACATTTAATAGGTCATCTATAAAGGCCCACAAAGTTTTGATACTGATAAAAACAATAATTACTCAATTTTTTGGAGTTTGTTTTATTCCTATATATACTGTGACCTCATAAACGTTAGTTGTGAATCTTTCACTCAGAAAAGATGTATTCTGATAAAATGAGACCAGTTTACAGAACACAAATGCAGATAGTTTCATATCCAAGTGTGTGTATATATATCACATGTACATTTATGTTATGGACTAATTGAATTAAGGTTTCTTTCAAACAGGCTGTGAAGAATTGAAGAAACTTGACCTGACAGCAAATTTCATTGGTGAACTGTCAAGTATTGAATCCCTAAAATGCAATATACATCTGAAGGAACTGTTTCTAGTGGGTAACCCATGTACTGAATTTGAAGGTTATAGACAATTTGTAGTGGCAACTCTTCATCAATTAAAAGTAAGATTTTAAAATTTAAATTTATATCCAAATAAAAAATGAGTACTATTGACTGAACATACTCATCCTAAACAAAGTAAACATCTGTACTGGGAAAGCTAGTAGAATTTTTCTTACTGTCCACAGGAAATTAATTTCTATTCTGAGGAATAAGTGACTACAATAAATAATATTATAATAATTGGTTCTGTTTTGATGGAACCACAATTATTCATTAACTTTTTTGTCATCTTTATTGGAGATCCTTAACATTTTTTTTTCAAGTTTTTCTAAAATTTCAATTTTTTTTTCAAATAAATGAACAGTACTGGCACTTTTTTCGCTCACTGTTTACATATACAATGCATTTTAAAATTATTGCAGATTGCATGATTGCAGAAAGTTTGTGGGTTGTTGGTACCATTCCAGTAACATGTACTAAACCTACAGTGTAAGACAATAAAAAGATCCAAGTTGGTGTAAAATTGCACTACATTGCATTGGCTGTAAAGAGATACTTTGAGATTGTGGTTTTGTGCTGCGACGGATGCAATGATGTAATGATTTCCTGTCAATGAAACAGTCCCAGGCCTGAAATATGCTCTCACAATTTCCTTCAGAGAAGCACAGACACTGTTTAACTTATTAAGAGTAGATTCAGCTCATTCAGTTAGCAATAAACTTACAGATCAAAAGAAGTCATTTTGGGCTGAATCAAGGTCAGACAAATACCAGAAATGGCTGAAGGGACTCTCTTTACTGTATAGTCTAATAAGATCAATTTAAATTCCTGGAAAATGCTAAAAGCAGATCTTAGACACACAAAACCATTTTCAGATCTGAATAGCAAGTTATTGTTAATTCTTTTTAATAAAGTATAACTTACATAGTACTATAGATGTGTGAAAGATGCATTTCTAATTATGTACAGGATTTAATGGTCAAAATTAACCTACAATTTAATAGATTTATTGAGTTGAATATGTTTGTATTTTCTCACATATTTATATTGTTTTTTTCCCCTTTGGGTAGTATTTGGATAGTAAAGAAATAGACCGTTCAGAGAGGATTAAAGCAGTTCAAAACTATCCAGAAGTGAAATGGAAAATCAGAGAACAGGAACAAGCTTACCTTCTCAAAAGGGCCAGAGAAAAGGAAGAGGCTCAAAGAAGGATGCAAGAAAAAAAGGACAAGAAGCAAAACCAGATGGACTCTAAGCTTGGATTTGACAGGTAACAGTAAATAAAAACAGTTTGTGAGTAAACATTATTCTTCTCTTTCTGTATTGAGAAGTTTGGCTTTTCTCATTAAAGAGTTTATATAATTCCACTTAAATATTTTTGTTCTTTATTGTTGATTCAAGCAGAATTATTTCTCCTTATGCATGTTATCTCTATGAAAAACATAATTAATTACAAACACAATTTATTATTCACCTGCAGACACAGTACAATGAATTTTTGTCCCAAAACTCAGTTGTCTGGGTGCCAAAATAGTGTAATTGATAGTTTCTTTCAGGAGAACAGCTGGAAATTATTATTTAAGGTAATGCAGGGGTTCCAGAGAAAGCAGCTGTCCACCTATAATTGCTTTTGCCTTAGCATCATAGGATCTGAAGACTGAAATGGAATATTGCAGGTCTTCGGTGTTGATTTTCCTAAATCTTCCAGTTCATGTCACTTGTGTTACCTAGACAACAGCAGGATTTTTGTCTGGGGTCATCTTCTACTGCAGTTGCCACCAGTCTTATTTTTAATCCAATAGACACCAAGTTCCATGGAGCTGTCTGCAGAACTTTGTCCTCATAGATCACACCTGTGTAAATTTAGTTTTCTTTCTCTATCATTAGATAATTAGAGAGGTATAGATCTAGGGGGAAAAAATTATTCAGGTGCTAAGATGGCTTTTGAGGAGATGCTCATAGATATTTTATAAATTTTTAATCCATTGCTGCCTGATATTGGGAATCATTAAATATGACATGGACTGAATGTTTTGTCTCACCTGCAAGTTGTGAGGGTATCTGAGAATTCTGCTTCTGAAATTAAATCTGTTGAACCCCATCTATCAGGGTTTTCAGGGGATTAGGTACAGCCATGCTGTCACTTCTTAGTCAGGTTAGTGAAAAACATTATGTCAAAATATGTTCTGTTGATTGACAAAAGCAGAGCAGAGACTGTTCTCCAAATATATAAGATACCATTTTTGTAGGAATTATACAGTTATTATTGGCTCGGAAAAATATTATTGCAGTAATTTATTAGCAAGCACTGTTATTCTTCCTTTGTTTCATTGAGATAATATTCCAGTGATCTTGTGTAGCCCAGATTCCCCACAGGAAAAACCCAATCAGGCAGAAGGAGATGGAGAGCAGGAAACATGCAGAGCAGTTGAAAATGACGAAGAAGACAGAAGATTTTGGGAGGAGCCTACACCATATACTCCAGAATCTAGATTAGAAACTCACAGATATATTGAAGAAAAACGGAGAGCTAAAGACAATATAAGGTACTTTTACGTTTTAAAATCTTTGATGAATTGAAGGAGACAATTTTAGAGGTACAGAGAACAGGCAGGTGACTGCCTGACATTAAATATTACTGAGAACTGGCAGATTAAATCCCTGTTGCGTGTGAAAATAGGCTTATACAATCTAAATTAAATATTCAGATTGTTCGTTTATTTTCTTTTATTTTCTAAATTTCATTTATGGTACTCTTTATTTTTCCTCAGATATAGTTTTTTTAAATATAATTTCTCTTTTCAACTCCATTTTTTGAGTTTTGAAGTTTCACTTTTCTGCCACCTGTTTTGTGTACTTCATTATTTAATATTCTTCCTAAAGCATTTATCCATAGTGCAGATTGCATTATATAAATGTCATACAGACCATGCTACAAGATTTTTTCACAAGTAGCATTTCAGGCACCTTTTCTATGTAATTGAGAAATTTTTTCTCATACTTTATCAAAGATATTTGTCACGAGTAATGAGATTCTTCCTGTTATCTAGGCTATTTGGCATGGTGAATCTGAAGAAGTCTGGTCCCTGAAAAGCGATTAAAACTCATAAAGTTGTCACTTGTTTTGCTGAATATGCAAAATTCATGCAGATACTAGCAAAAAAATCCCAGTATTTTATTGCTGCTGGCTTATCAGCTCCACAAACATTGCAAACAATGTATTTTTGTTTTTCCTTTTGTTTCTCTCTCTTTTACTTACATAACACATTTTGTGCCAGAGATTTTTTTAGCTGTTCTTTTTAAAGGCATGCTTTTAAAAAGTTTTGTCATGCCTAAGTATTGAAAAAGTCAGTCCTAGGGAACTCTCCAAGAAATCTGGAAATATGTGTAACTTGTTGCTATTATTGATTCAAGTTATAGCACTTTCCTGGAAGAACTACTGTGAAACCCAGATTCTAGCCAGTTTGAATTTTGCTGTTTGGAAGTACCTTCCTCTAGTCAACAGCAAATGTGTTCCGAATGCTTCTCTTTAAGGATTCAAGGAGAGTCCAAATAGTGTTACAATAAAGATAGAATAATTAATTTCTGGATTTTTCTAAATTTCCAAGGGATTTAAAGGAGTTAAAAATGCTTTCACGGTTCATTTTGGTTTGGTGTTTAGAAAGGTGCATGGCATCTCCTTTAGATGCTCAGTGCCAGAACAAGTCCACTCAGCTCAGCACAAAGTTCAACAAGTTGTACACTCTAATGATTATAACAGGAGTGAATTTGCCTTAAAATGGTTCACAAGAGTAGACAATTTCATCTGGGAACAGTTATTAAGAGCTAACACGTGGTAGGATATAATTTGTGAGGTATTTCTGGGGACATCTTTAGAACACAGTGGTGGTTCATTCACTTTAAATTTAAGTGTCAAGTGGAGGAATTCAGGTGTTGAGACTGGCAGCCCACAAATCCCACATGAAAGCTGATTTGTATTATAAGAGTTGTAATAGAATTTAACACTATAAACAGAAATTGGTTTTATGTAGTCGTTCCAGTAGCTATACTTGAATGTTTTTGTTCTTCAAATCCATTGTATTTATAGACCAAATCTATTTTTATGCGTTTTTTCCCCCAAAGTGTTCTAAATCTAAAATACTTTATATCCCTCATTAGTGATTTACCTTTAACATCCTCTTAATCTTGAACTTACAGTAAGAAATAGGTTCAGGAACAAAAGGGAAGCAATGCATTGCTGTTGGGGGTTTTTTGAGAAAATGTTTTATTTTTAATATGCTGGCTGAAGTGGCCATATCCACTATATTGACCAGCTGAAGAGTGGATTAATGCAACGTGACAATTATAGTGCAGTATTTTTAAAGAAAACAGATGTATTTTTACTTAGGTGCAAGTAGACTTTCCTTTTTTATTCTACTAAGATTCCTTACTCTTCCTTCCCTTGCTCATAATCTAAACATTTACACAGGAAAATACCAGTATTACAAGTCTTAATGACTTCATTGTCATCTGCTTTGTTTGGGCAGATAAATCTCATGTAGCTCGTTTATTGCACTAAATGAAAGTCAGTTATAGTTTAACTGCTGATCGCTGGAAATGGATAGTGAATATTAAAGTAATGTATCAGTACATCATCAATATATCAGGAATATCTATTGCATTTTTTCAACAAAGAACACAACAAAAAATGTTTTATATGCATCAACAAATAGTCTGTATGTCTGGCTTTTGGTCCTATTGTATCCTATTTGATGCTGCTTGTAATCTTTTGACCATTAACATCCTTTTTACTTCAGCAGAATAGTGATTGAGAGACAGATGCTGTTTGGAGGTGGGTCAAGCACTTGTTCAGTGGGAGTAATCAAGTGAGCATGAATAAAAATTCTTTAGAATTGCTTGGCCATATATCAAAGCTGTTATCAGTCACAACACCTCATGATAAGTTTGACTGTTCCTAACTAGAAAAATGTCCCATTTCATATGTTTAAGCCATACACGGTTTTCTTGTGGTATACTAGATAATTTCATATATTTTTGTTTGGTGGTGGACATTGTGACATGCAGAAGAAGTTATTGTCCATGTAAAATGTGGCATTACAAATAATTTGCTCATCTTTAGATGATGCTCTTAATGTGCAGTTGGACATGTGATATGATCTGTTTTGTTCCTGAAATAAATTGTAGCCTTAACATCAAATACCAGATAATTTTTACCTCTTGCCATCTTCTTTTTAGTTTTTGCTGTTAAGCATAATAATGGCAAAGTTTTAACCATTACCATAAACAATTTTTCTTTCTGTTTTGTTAAGGGAATCAAAAAAGAGAGAGAAGCCTCCTTGGACATTGGTCACTCCAGAAGGAAAAGTTCTGAATATGAATGTACCTAAGTATGTAAGGTTAAGAGGTTAAACAGTCTAATCTCTCTATAGTTGATTTGGGCAACTATTTCAAGATATGTGACAATTCAAAAATAAGAGGGCTGAGAAATTCTTGTTGCAGTATTATATTCCTCGTGGGATAATTATATTCTAAATTTATATTCTGATGCTGGAGAAATAATCAGTTTTCACTGAGTAAATATTGACTGTTATTTAAGTTAACAACTTTAAAGATTGAAGAACTTGTTTTTCTGTAAAAGATGTAAGATATTTTAGTCTTTTGCCTTCTATGGTAAGACACTTTCTTGGAACATCTTGCTAGTAGTGGAAAAAGTTTAACCGGTTTGACTTTCGAGGATAAGTGTGTATGAACAGCCACTTTAAATGTGGAAAAATAGATCCCAGTAATATTTCTGGACAAAATCATTCTGTCCTCTTATGACAGATGTAAAACTGGCAGAACTGGGAAGGATAATCAGTTTCTGTGGCGGGAGGCCCTTTGACATTAAGTGAGGTCTCCAGCAACAGAGGATGGTGGTACAGGGAAGTGTCTTGTGTTTTATCATTGACAAAAGCACTTGGGTATTCAGGTGTTTTGGAATGAGTTTCCAAGGCTATCAACCATTGGTTTCACTTGAACCAAACCTTCATTTTCTAAGGAAAAGCAGGAGACTGAGAGTGCAAACATAATTTCCTTACAAACAGCTCCCCAAAGGGCCTCCTGCAGGAGACTGGGATGAGAAAGTGGCCACTTACCTGTCTGCTGTCCCCTGAAGAAATTTTTCCATTTAAGACTGATTTAGCTGCAAACCCAAAACTATGAACATGCTTATCATTAGCAAGAAGACTGCTATCTAAATCTTGGGAATTCAGAAATCCTTGCAAATTCAACAAATTATATGTAGTACACAATTTTCGGTAGAACAGAGAGAATTAAAGGTAATAAAAGAGTTTAGTGTCATGTTTAGTGTCACATAGAGTTGTTTCGGCTGTCCGTACCAGGAGATACTTTCCATGGTATTGATGCACTTTTTGCTGTAAAAATGTGTTGACTGAAAAAAAATTTATGTATTTTTGTAGTCTCAAAAAGACGAGCCAAAAAATAATTTAAATCTTGTGTTAATAGAAGTTGATTATGCCTCTAAAAAAGGGGAGACATTTAGACTGAATCTCTAGCTATCATATTTAGAAGAATATAGAGTTCACCGTTAGTAGCATTCCTGTTTATGTCACCCAAGTTTTCTGAATTTAGTCTGTGGATGTGCCCACGTAAAGCCAGACCAATGAGCATTTTCTGTCATGGCTTCAACAAGAATGTCACAGCTGTTCAGTACAATCTGGCAGTGTATTGGAGAGACATAAAGAAAGAGATACAAGTAAGCAGATGGTTCTCCAAAGTTTTTGCTTCAATGTGGAAATCTCATGTCCATAAAAATGTCCAAGTTTCTCTGATGTTCTTTTGGAAGGTTAGCAAGAGGAATGGCTGCATGCAGCTGAGGACAGACTATTTCTCTTCTTCAGTTCTGATTAAGATTTCTCCTAGGAAATTTTATAATTCTGTTCTCTTGTTCACCCTTCATGTGTTAGTGAATTCTCAAAATCAGTCATGCAGTAAGACAAAAAGGCTTGAACAGGAAAAAAGCTGTTTTGTATTCTTTGCGCTTTTCCCTTAAAAAGTACTCATAAACTACAACCTCTTCAAACTTTCTTGCAAGTTGACTGTATCATAATACAGGAGAGCAAAGAGTGAAAAGTATATCTGGCAAATATTTTTATTGCTGAAAAAATTTATCATCTAATCTGTTAACATTTGAGCATCTTGCCATTACCTGAACCCAACATATCTAAGTATTTTAATGTCACTGAAATAGTCCAGATAAATTATATTAAGCAAAACCCTTTCATTTTATACTAATAACTAATTTATCAAAAGCTTCTCATTTGTAGGTGCATTTTTTGTTCTGCTTTCTTCTCTGCTTTCATATATGGGAGATGTTTGAGCATATGAGCAGAACTTATAAGTCTAGACTAGATCTCCCTACAGTTGTAGTAATAGATGGCATCAATTTATAACTGGTAAGATTCATTCTCAGTTTTAAGAGCACAGCCAACAGATCACAAACATGCAGCTAATACAATCTACAGGCTTATTTTCAACAAATATAAAACTTGTAGAATCAAGGATATTATGCAAATCATGTTTTCCTTTAGAAATGCACAGAAAGATATTTATACTTCGGGCAAATTAATTGCTATGAAAAAAATTAGTTTTTTTCTTAATATACCATAAGGTTAGAATTACAAAGTTCTGTGTTTTTCATGCATTTTGGAACTGTTTTTTTTTCCTATGAAGATGTAATAGAACAGACAGGTTTCACCAGCAGATGTCTCTCGTTCTGCATTGACAGAGTGAGCTTAATTTTAACTGACCTTCAACAGAGGGGTTTTTTTTCCTTCTTCTTGTGGTTTGAGTAGGGAGAACAGAAAATAAATGTAAGAATGACCTTGACTCAAATGACAGTATTTTTTTCTGTTTATGGGACAAATTGCAACTGTTTCTAAAATGATCACAACATACCGTCTAAATGGTGTTTGTATTCATCTAAAATTGCTAACATTTGAAGTATACTGTAATGTTTGCTTATTCACTCCAGTAATATTTATCCTGGAGGTGTTTCTTGTCATTGTTACTAGGCTTCATTTCTCTTTGAAAGATGATGAAGAACACAACCAGATCATCTTGGATCTTGCTGTTTACAGGTCAGATTTTTTTCCTCTTAATTTTTGCCACTCATATGATCTCAAACACAGTGTTTCAATTATACTGCTCTGTGTAATGGGGCTTTGCAAGAAGAAAACAAATAACACAGTGGATAATGGAATCAATCTTGAAGCCTGTGCCAAAGAAGTGAAGCTAAATAAGCCAAAGGCCCTTCAGACTGTTGTATTAATCCTGAGTGGGGACTGTGTCTAATCGTTCTGGGAACTGATGTTTTTTGCAGTCCACAGGCAGGTTTCTTCCACACCTGTTCTTTTATGTAAAATCTTCTCTACTTTTCATTTGCAGATAAGAGCTGTAGGGAGGGGGGTTTTACTCATTCTTAAGCCCTAGAAGTGCTCCAGTAGAGTTCATGTGCTTCTAGTTAAATTCTTCTCCCTGAGACAGAATAGGGTATCCTTGTCCTATTTTTTTTGATTACTGGAAAGAGTCCATGGCTCATGTTAATTCTTGAACTGTACCAGGACATCGCCTGGAAGAAATTTGGTTGAACCAGGCCAAAATATGACAAGGAGACCTGATAACTATTTGATAGTACATATACTGCTAAGCATTACAATGACTACCATTCCTCAGGAGGGGGCTGGAAACCCACAAGTTTACTATCCATAATAGAAACGTGTTACATAAAACTTGAACTAGTTTTATAGCACAGAGATGTTATTCATGCCAGGTGTTATTCCCTTGAAATTCATCAATTTCCCTCAAAAGCGATTTGCTCTATATTTCTGGCTTGTAAGATACAGATAATTTTGTGGAACTTCAGAAAATCAATTCAGATGCAATAAATTGTTGGATGTACTACAGAAACATAGAATTATTTAGGTTGGAAAAGACCTCCAAGATCATTGAGTCCAGCTTTTGACCCATCATGACCTTGTCAGCTAGACCATGGCACTAAATGCCACGTACAGTTGTTTCTGGAATACTTTGGGACTCTGGGCAGTACATATTTTAATACTCTGTGCTCACTTTTAAGAAATACAGGCTAAAACATTTGAAAAATTCACCTGTAATGTTGTAAAAAAGGGGAAATGGGAAATATGTACTTGTGCATTCACATGAGTCACATCAGGTGTCACATGGTGAAGAGCAGATGTTAAAGTCGAGCTTTTACAGGTCACAAATTTTGTTTGAAATATTTAAAACTACTGTGTTTTCCAGTAGGTTAGTGAAGGTTAGTGATTTCTTACTACATTCATTTCAAATCAAGAGTTAGTGTTTACCATAGTTATTCAGTGGACTCTGTATTTGACTTCTATAAGTTTTCTGGGAATGGAAAGTATTTCTGTTCATTGTTTTCCAGGAAATTCTGTGCAAAAAAGGGAACTTCTATTATAAATTTACTAGTGAAGCCTTCAGAAGGAAAAGTAGCAAAATATTTTCGCAATTTTAAGTAGCACATAGATTAATTTTTTTATTAATGGAAAGCAATGAATTAACAGATGAAAGACCTTTTTGTTTTCCTCAAGGATTTTGAATTTGTGCAGTTATACAATAGCTAATGTCGTGGACTTGACAGAATTTAGACATTATTTTAATTGACATTCGCAGGAAGATCGTGGGCTTTTTTCCCCCAAAATTTGAATCCTAATAGTATTTTGTATAACTTAATAACTGAAATTTAAGCTTGTGCTTTATAAACTGTAAAATCTTGGAAGAGCTATATGGTCTATTGCAAATTGATTCATTTATTTATATTTCATTCTGAAGACATTTGGACACTTCTCTACTTGATGTTGATGTGCAGCCAACTTATGTACGAGTACTGGTGAAGGGAAAGGTTAGTGATTTCTTACTACATTCATTTCAAATCAAGAGTTAGTGTTTAGCATAGCTATTCAGTTGACTCTGTATTTGACATCTCTAAGTTATCAGTCATTTGTGTCTATGCAGAAAGAATGTTCTTTCGACACCTGCATTATTTTGGACCACATATAAACTGTGGAAGTCCTAACCAGAAGATGTGCAAAGCCTGAAATAAAATTTCACTTTTCTTCTCTCCTCTCTTCTTATTCCCCCCACACAATGTACCATAATTCACTTTAGAAGAGAGCATCCCAGCTGCCCTAGGCTAGAATTTAGCAATTTCACAATCTGGAATTTATAGCTGACAGAAACCAAGGGATGTATATTCTTTGGAAAGGGCATTTAAAATGCCATTCCAGTTTTCTCTCTTCTCAGTAGTTTTAATTTTATCATCATTTAAACAAAAAATTCAAAATACTTCCACAGTAAATCAAAATCCCTATTTCTGTCTGAGCCAACTGCATAAACAAAACTTGAGAATTGCTTTACGTCTAAATAGACTGGATAATCTTTCTCATTTAATTGCTAATATAAGTCAAGCATCATTTTATAACCTTCTTTAGAAATGCCACTTCAGGAATGGCAGCAGTTCAGGAACATACATCTGACTCTACTTGTAAGTAAAAGCTATTTAGCATAATTTATTAGGATTAGTGATACTGTACATAAAGTGAAAGGATTTAGACCTACAGTGCCCTTAAAATCAAAGGATGTGATAGTGGTGGTTTTGTATTTGTTCTATCCATGTGAAAGAAAGAAAAAAAATATTTTGCAATGAAATACTTCAATCCCGTATTGTCTCATAGCCATTTCAGCTTGTGCTCCCTGAGGAAGTGAAGCCAGACAGCAGCTCTGCTAAAAGATCACAAACAACTGGTCATTTAGTTGTCACCATGCCAAAGGTATGTAAAATAGTCTGACAAGATATCACACAAAGATCATTAAATGTTGTGAGTACTTTGGGAATGTGTCTGAGTTACAGGTAACATCTGGCTTGCTAAAGATACGCAGTCTAGCCTTTCCATCAGGGCATATTTTCCAAAAAAGGAACATTGCATAAGGACAATTGAATTGTAGAGTCAAGCCTTAGTATTTAAGATCCCTCTAAAGGATCATAATGAAAATCAGTATTAATAGAAATTTGTATTTCCTTTACTTTAAACAAAATCAGTGTTTTATATGCTAAAAGAGACTATGCAAAACATGCAGTATTATGCACATATGTAAGAAGGTAGCTTTTTTTAACGAATTAAAATAAACAACATACCTACTTTCTTTTTCCACTTGTGAAATAATAAAAATAAATCAGTTTATCAAAATTTGTGTGGCACACATATGTATGAAGTTTACATGTTTGTTCAAATAAAGGGAAGATGCACTACTCTCATGTCTCAGGTGTACAAGAGTTGCTTCATACATTTTCCCTTCATACTCTCCCTGGCTGGAAAGGATCCACTGACCAGCTCTACAGACTACTGTAATCATAGAGTAAGAAGGTTGTGGCAACATGGTGTTTCATCTGAAACTGCTTGGAGATGGAAGTTTTAGGGAGGCAGAGTTTCAGAGACAAGAATGGATTTTATGGTGGGGTTCTGGATGTTGAGGGAGAAGTTAATCAACTGTAGCATCTTCTGCTATTTTGCCTTTGGACCGTTGGGCAGCTTTTAAAGCTTCTAAGGCTACATCTTATACTTTCGGCTTTCAGAACAGGGTAGTCCTGCACAAGGATAGTTATAGTAAAAAAAAAAAATCTCTTGGTTCTCTAGCCTTACTTTCTGGCCTTTAGGAACTTTTCTCTGTTGTGCAAGGGCAGGGGACATGCTACTATGTGTGAGTCCACCAGAATATATCAAATACAGCATTTCCTTCTGAAGGAAGAAGCTATTTAGCTGAAATAGCTTCACCTGCTGTATGGAGACATTTCTTCCCTTTGTGCTCTGATTTGATTCTAAGACTATGCATCTGGTAGCTCTAACTAAAAAGTTATTTTTCATCTTTTAGCTTTTTCCATTTGTGGTTATTACCTTCTGTGTTCCCTTCTACACTGCAGTCCCATACCATCTGTCTGTCCCTACGAGGACAGCCATTCATTGAATCATAAGCTGTCACTCTAGCATCAAACATGCAGTTTTTACCAAGAACTTGAAGAATACTGAAAATTGTACTTATTTGGTTAAGGTACATATTTTCTTAATGTTCAAAATTCACTCCAATGGGAATTCATGTTTTTATGATTTCTTTGAAAATGCCTTGACATTTGCCATTTTGAATAGTGTAATTTTCAAATGTATATGAATAGTTTTGTTTAATAGTTACTTGTCTTCGGGATATTTTAAGTACTCTGTTTTCTATCCCATACCCTGCTTTTATTACTAGTACATCTTTCTAGTCTCTGTGGAAGATCAATGCCTTAGAAAATGTAAATATTTCCAAGAGTCTCTGGATATATATTAACTTTGCTACCTGCCTATAAACTCAAATCAGCAAAATGAATATTCTCTCTTCATACTGTGATTGAGAACTGCCATTATTCCATTATTAACTTTATATTTAACCTACCCTGATATTTTAGCTACACCTACATATTTTACCTGGAACATGCTTCATATCAGAATACATGATTCTCAGATATTTGTAAGACATGAGGCGAGAGAAGCATTAAAGAATAACTGGGTTGATGTTCTCAGCTTGGCCTTGGTTTGGTTAAAACTACTTGAGTAGCTTGGACACAGCAAGAGATGCGTGAATGGAGTACTGCATGGTATCTTGTTGTCAGTGTACACTGGAAAGCAGCTTTGCAGAAAAGCACCTGGGAGTCTTGGTTGCCACTAAATTGAAAATGAGTCAGCAATGTCCTCTTCTGTCAAAGAAGACCAGTTGCATCCTGAGCAGCATTAGGAGTGTTGCCAGCAGGTGGAGGAAGGCCATCCCGCCCTTCTGTTCAGCACTGGTGAGATACAGATGGAATGCTGTGTCTGGTGCTGGGCTCCCCAGTGCAAGAGACACATGGACATACTGGAGAGAATCTTGCAAAGGGCCATGAAGATGATTAAGGAACTGGAGCACCTCTCCTATGAGGAAAGGCTGAGAGAGCTGGGACTGTTCAGCCTGGAGAAGAGAAAGCTCAAGGGGATCTTATCAATACACAGAAATGCCTAAAAGGAGGGGGCAAAGAGGCAGAGCCAGGCTCTTTTCAGTGGTGCCCAGTGACGGGACCAGAGGCAGTGGACATAGACTGAACACAGGAGTTCCCTCTGAACATCAGGAAACGCTGTTACTGTGAGGCTGACCGGGTACCTGCACAGGTGTCTGAGGGAGGTTGTGAATCCTCCATCTCTGGAGATATTCTAAAGCCATCTGAACATGGTCCTGGGTAACTGGCTCAAGTGGGCCTTGCTTGAGCAGAGGGGTTGGACCAGATGACCTCCACAGGTCTCTGCCAATTTCCAGCATTCTATGATCCTGTGAACTTCATGGATTTGCTGACCAAAGATGGATCTGTGTTACTTCACAGCAATTGCATATAACAGATACTAACCTATTGTTCACAGTTCTATATTACAGTCACAGAATCTGTTCTCTTCACCTAGGACTGAAATAGAGTGCTCAGTTTAAACTTTTGGGATTTAGATCCTCTTCAGATGATCTCGATCTATACAAATTTTATTATTATTACTAATGGGATGTAATCTAGGAAGAAAGGTATAATGAATAATGATTAACAACAGGAAGGCCAATAGATATTTTTCTCGCAGAATATTGTGGTTGATTTTATCAATGCTTGAGAATTCTGGTCTGAGATCACCAACTTAATATGAATTCCTCTTAGTAAGATAATAGGAAGACCAGAATTCATGCAATTTCTTTCAGGCTGTATCAATGACAAGACAAGCTTAATGATTATATTGCACTATATTTAACCCTTTTGTTCATGATAAACAGTTATCAAAATAACTTTTTTGCAACTAGATAAATGGTGTAGCACATTTCTTACATTACTGAAATGTTGTCCACTAATTTAAAAAGAGTGTCCTGTAATAAGCTTCATGCAATAGTATCCTAAAAATATCTCTCTCTTCTCAGTAACACAGCCGAAATCTATCTGAATTCTAAGTGTTTTTCACTTGCTTTCGTGAGTTTCTTATCAGGTTAATAAACCTTTCACCATTCATCTTCCAGCCTGTTTATAGTTCCTAGCCTTCAAGAAGAAAAACAAAACCTCTTTCCTTGCCTCTCTGATGACCTTGTGATATCACAGATGCTAGAGATAGTAAATTACACATGAAGGAAAAGAAAGCAAATAATTTTAACATTATTTTCTGGAAACATTTTTTTAACCATACTATTTACTACACAACAAATCACCACAGAATGGGTGCCTTTCTAAGGCAGTGTCTACCAACATTTTTTGGAAGGTCAGCAAAAGAAACTAAAGGACACAACATTCAGTGAAATGATAAAGTGTCACTTCTAAAATGTAGTGTTTTTACTGTAATAATCATCTGTATAGAGATTTTGCATGAGTGAGGTATCGATAGTGACTGCACTGTACATGTGTCATGTTTTGGGAAAAATATTTGTAACATGAATCTTCTCAGATTTTGAAACTCTGTGCTCTGGCAGCATCATCTTTGCAGATGATGCAGGAAAATTAAAAACTGAGAGATTCTTTTATAGAACCTAACTAAAGTTGGCATATTAAATAAATTATTTCATAAAATGTCATCAGTAGATTACACCAGCATTTTAATTACTGTCTGAGTAAAAACATCAAACCCCAGTGTTATTAACAAGCAGATTTTATTTAGGGTTCTGAGACATTCTCTGTTACATTTTAAAACTTTATTTTTCTTATTTTAGTGAATCAGAGAGAAAAAGTTGGACTTTTGATTAATTCTTTATTATTTTAGCAGTCAAAAATGAATGCTGTCAGCTTTTTATTGCCTGGGCCTTCAAAAGCAATTAGAAATTTAAAGATCAATGAGAGTTAGGTTCCCTAATTGATCTAAAAATAGGAGGGGTGTGTATTATGCATGTCAGTGTTATTTAATAGAATTATACTATATAATTCTCACTTATCTAGGTATGGTAAATGCAGTAATATTTCATTACCATCAAAGGCATGTGGAGACACAGCTGTGAAACCTAGAAACCTAATAATCCTTCAGCATAAATGTGTTTCAGGGAAAATCTCTTACTCAGAGGAATTCCCATTGTAGGATAAGAAAGCCATTGTAGGAAAAAAAAAGTGGACTGAAAATATGAACAAAAATATGGTTTTCACATATTCCTACTGTTTTCTCAAATATGTTCCAGATTATCTTTAAAACATCTATATCTAGAATTCTCTGATAATGACCTTAAAAGGGGGTTGCTTTCTATTTTCTAATTAACCATAGAATCATAGAATATGCTGAGCTGGGTGGACCCCATTGGGATCATCAAATCCAACTCCTGGCCTCGCACAGGACACCCCAAGAGTCACATCATGAGCATTGTCAAAGTGCTTCTTGATCTCTGCCAGGCTTGGTGCTGTGATCACTTTCCTGGGGAGCCTGTTCCAGTGCCCAAACTCCTCTGGGTGAAGAACCTTTTCCTAATATCCAACCTAAACCTCCCCTGACTCAGCTTCAGGCCATTCCCTCATCTCCTGTCAATGGTCACCAGAGAGAAGAGATTAGTGTCTGCCCCTCCTCTTCCTCTCATGAAGATGCTGAAGACTTCAATGAAGCCTCCCCTCCATGTCCTCTTCTCCAGGCTGAAGAGACCAAGGGACCTCAGCTGCTGCTCGTATGGCTTGTTATCCAGACCCTTCACCATTCTCTTGGCCTCCTTCGGATGCTTTCTCATAGCTTCATGTCTTTTTTATATTGTGATGCCCAAAACTGTACACAAAAATGTAAAAATTAGAAATATTGTCATAGAATAACTTTCAGAAAGCTTCATTATATTAATTTAGTCCATCTTCCTATATACTACAGGCTTTAAATTTCACACTATTATCCTTCTACTTAGCCCACAGTCTTATCTTTGGCCACATTCTGTGACAGTTTTGTTTTGGAGAACAATTTTCCTCATTGATCACCATCATTAAGGGATGGGCCATCAGTTATTGGCTTGGTGAAGCTCACATACCATTGTTATATCAAAAAGAAGAAAAAATATTGTATTTTTTTTTATTATTGAACAGAGGTAGGAGGACATCTTCTGAACAGAAGATCTTTTAAGTCAAATATTTGATAATTGATAGATGTTCTAGTAGGCAAATCCTAATCCTTCCCTAAGTTCCAAGGTCAGTTATTGTCACGGATGTATTTTCTCTTGAGTGTAGAATCACCACGTTTCTTCACCATCCTTTATATGCTCTGAGGACAAAATAAGGAGCATGAGTCTCAAGGGGATCAGTGGAATGAATTTGTGTTTAAAAAAGTAACATTTGAGGGCATCCTGAAAAAAGAGGGAAAGTACAAAGAAATAGACTTTCTTTCATCAGAGCATGTACAGAATCAAAGTGGATCAGCCTCTTCACACTGATTTCCAGAAACAAATGACAGAAGCTGCAGACTCTGTCTTTATTTCATGTAAGGTTTAGAATGGAGACGAAATTCACAAGGCTTCTGGAACAGACTGCTCTCAAATCGATTGCAGTATGAAATAGTCAATAAAATGAGCTGTTTGGTATAGTTCCTGTTCTTCTTTCTTTCAAATGCTTAAGGGATCCCTCTCCTATGCTTGAAGAGAAGGTGATTCTTTTGCAATGAAATACTCTTTTGTCAATAACACGTCTTCCAAAAAATCATGGTGAACACGTTTGCTTTGAGAAGGGGAATTAATTTTGACTTTGAACTTAAGATTCTGTTTTAGCAAAAGCGCTAAGGGAGTTTTTGGTCACTTGTGATTTGAGGGAAGTTCAGACTGCAACTGATTTTTTAATAAAAATGTCTGAACGAGTACTTGGACACCAGAACTGAAATGCAATCAGTAATGTGTGTTATTAACATGGTACTAAACAAGACAGTGTATACTTAAATACAAATAGATGTATATATTTAAATACTCTTTTATATATAATTTTATACATATTTGACTATAATTCCATTCAGATAATTTTGTTTAACTTGCCTTATGTCTGTGTTCCATACTAAGTGAAGAGTGTTAAAATATAACACTCTTATGAAAGAAAGAGTAAATGTCACATGGGAAAATTTATGCAGACTCTCTCAATTTTCTATTTTTGAAAGATTATTTAAATGCTTGCAGTCAAAAGAGTCAACTTTTATGAGAATTATGTTTTGTCTATTTTTATTTAGGCTAAAGAAATCATCCTGTCTAAGCAAAAAGTTTCAGCTTCAATTAAACATTCTGACTGCAATACACTGCAAAAAACCACAAGAAGGTAATTCCTTTTTATCTTCTGCATGAGTTTTATTTTTATCAGTGTGTTATTCACAGGCCATAATGTGCTTCTTTTATGCTATTGCTTAAAATATGAAAATATTCATTAGTGTAGAGTAAAAGAATGTCTGAAAGTTTTAGATTAATAGCCTGTCTGGTGCTGTTTATTAAAAAGTGATCTCCTCCAATAGAAGAGCCAAAAAACCACTTACTTTTGCCTATCAGCTTTTTTCCATCATCTCATTTAGGTTGTTAACTGGTATATACTAAAACTGAGAATGGCCTCTGCAGAGCTCCTTGCTATGGAACCCAAGTCTGAAAACCTTTTAGAATGTAATGATTTGAATCTCTTGTGAATGTGTTTTCTTACTGTAATACAGGTTGATCTACTGCTCTAGTAAATAAGTTCGAAAAGCAATTCTGCAAAGTTTTTTAGCACAAATCCATACTATTAAATGTGATGTCAACTCCTGCTCTTGAAATCTTTTTGTTAATGACTTCCCAAAGCAAGTGAATATCAGTGATTCACTATTTTTATTTTTACCCTTAGCAAGTGCTACTGTAGATAGATAGTAGGGTTTATGGTCACTTGGCCTAAGTACGAATACCATGATACATACTTATTCTTTCCTTTTCCTTTTGCTATAGCCAATGGTATTTATACCAGAATAAGATATAGTAACAACAAATTGCCATAACTTTATTCTCTTAAGCTGCTTATCAGTTTATATTTGAAGTGTTGCACTTGTTTCCTTGTTTGATTTCATTGTGGTGAATGTTGTTTAAAAAGCTAAGCAGTTAGTAAAAAACGGCATTTTGGTTCATGGCTGTTCTTTGTCTCAATATTTAGGACACTGGCAAAATGGTTCTGCAAGAGTGAACTGTAATTAATTTTACTTTTAATTTCTTATTTCTAGTAAAAATCAGTAATGGACTTATTTTCTTGATAATCTGCCTTATGAGAAGATGATAGGGCACCTGCAAAAATTTGTTGAAGAATTGTTACTAGTGAGCCCCAAGGACTGCCCCCTTTCCTTAGTCATTACAACAATGCATCATTTTGACTACTGAGTATTTAAAATATTTTTAGAAGGTCCAGGCCAAATGGTGGATACTTACTCTCTATTATACTTGCAAAATCATGGAAATCAGGTGAAGTCCCTGGTGACCAGAAAAATGGAAACACTGCACCCATTTTTACAAAGAGTAGAAAGGAGGTTTCTAGGAACTCAGGAATCATCAGCCTCACCTTTGGGATTTCTGCTCTGCCTAGGAATTGGTGGGATGGTTGTGTCCAGAGTGGAGTCGGCAATGACTCAATCTGTGGATGGAGATCAGTGACAAGTGGTGTCCCGCAGGGGCCCATACTGGGACCAGTACATTTTCATGTCAAGCACACTCTCAGCAAGTTTGCAGGTGACTCCAAGCTGGGTGATGCATGTTGCATGCCAGAAGGTGGGATGCTATCCGGTGGGATGTTATCCAGAGGGATGTGGACAAGCTTGACAAGTGGGTTCACATGAATGTCACCAGGTTGAACAAGGTCAGATGCAAGGTGGTGCTCATGGGTCAGAACAACCCCAGGTATAATAAAGGCTGGGGAAAGAAGGGAGTGAGAGCAGCCATGAGAAAAACTTGGGGATACTGGTGGGTGAAAAACTGGACACGAGCAGGCAGTGTGCACTTGCAGGCCAGAGAGCCAGCCATGTCCTGGTTGGCATCAAAAGCAATATGGGCAGCAGGCTGAGGGAGGGGATTCTCCCTCTCTGCTCTGCTCTACCAAGACCCCACCTGGAGAGCTGCATCCAGCTCTGGGATCCTTAGTACAGGCAAGACATGGACCTGCTGGTGCCAGTCCAGAGGAGGACTGGCACAAAAATTATCAGAGGGCTGGAGCACCTCTTCTATGAGGAAAGGCTGAGAGAGTCTGGGTTCTTCCATCTGGAAAAGATAAGGCTTCAGGGAGACCTTCTAGCAGCCTTTCATACTAAAAAGGGTCTTACAAAAAAGATGGGGACAGATTTTTTAATAAGGCCTCTAGAGACAGGACAAGGCATAATTGTTTTAAAGTAAAAGAGGGGAAAGAAAGAATTTTTGTATTATGAGGATGCTGAAACACTGGCACCAGCTGCCAAGAGATGTGGTGGATGCCTCATCCCTGTAAACATTCAAGGTCAAGTTGAATGGGACTCTGACCAACCTAATCTAGTTGAGGAATCCCTTGCTCATTGCAGAGGGGATGACCTCTAAATTTTCCTTCCAAGCCAAACCATTCTGTGACTCTTCTTTGCAAAAAGAATGGTACTTTTCCATGGAAGTAGAGCTAAAGCTTTAAATGCGTTACAAGAAATAAGTTAAAAAATCAAATTATGTATTAGGAAAATATATTTTCTTAGAGCCCTCTGTTTGCCTTTAGTTTTGGCCACATAGTAAATGTTTAAATAATAATGGGAACATGGAAGTAGTAATGTGAAATGGTGCCTTTCCTGCTAGCTGATGAACTAAAGATACTCCACGGCATAGTGAAACTCCAAGAATTTGTGTTTGATTTCAATGCAGTTTTAAGTAATTATGAATATGCTTCCTGCAGATTTTGAGGGTTAAAAACTTACAGAAATATATATCACAAAAGTAGAAGTAGGAAAAGAGTTTTTGGATTATATTTCATTCTAAAAATAGTAAGTTTTGACCTCTTTAGCTGAAAAGTCGCTGACTAGCCAGATGTTAAAAATTTGCTGAATAGCTGTCTCTTAGATTACAGAAGAACATTCATTACAGTGATTACACTTGACAGCTACAGATGTCTTAGCTAAATGCTGTCAGACATATAAACTGCCAAACTGTAATGTAGAGCTTTAAATCTCTTTAACTCTTGTTAGCTAGATAACAAGATGATACTGTCATTACTTCTGCCATGTATGAGAGATTTCTTCTGTGACTATATATCAAACTGTATTTTGAGCCTTCAAAGAGGCAAGTTTCCGTGGAAGGAATTTGACAGATTGATCTATTATACTTACAAAGCCTCTATTAATGCAGTAGCTGAGTATGCTATTTCTTACTGGAACTGGCCTCACAGTTCAGCTGTAAGATATCAAAGTTGAGCTCTCCACAGCTGCATAGAGGAAATTCAGAGGAAGGTAGGCACTAATTTTTCTGAAGTCATACTGGAAATTTTAAGAGTAACAGTTTCATAAAGTCAACAATCCTTGTCTCATACCTTCACCTTTAGACTATTCTTCCTTTAGCATGTTGGAGAAGAAAGAATGGAGGAAAAAAATGAAATAAAACTAGGAATACAACTTTTTAATTTCATTTTTTGAGTTTTCTTGTTTTGCTTTTGTTTTATTTTTTATTACTGTAGATCTTTATATACAGAGAGGTTGAGAATGGTTTAATTTGAAGAGGCAAAAGAATGGAGTGGCAATTTCTGCAGAATTAAAAAATAATCAGCAAGATCTGAGCTATACACACCTTTTATAATGAAATAAAGAACGTAAGGTAGAGGTGATTTCTATTTTTGTAGTTCAGGCATTGCAAATCTGACTGCCCTAAGTGTCTTTTCCCTTCTTAGCTAAGCAGGATGCACTGGGTGACTCTCTAGAGCATGTTCTGGCTCATGCTCTAGAGAGTACCATGTAATACATTAGGCTGGAAATCCGGCGTACATTCTACTGGAATCGGTTCTTAGTGGCAGTGAATAATGTGAGGCTTTTGGCAACTTTTTGTTTTGGTTTGTTTTTTGTTTGGTTTGGTTTTGTTTGCTTTGTTTTTTTTCATCTAGATTCTTGAGGAAAAAAAAGAAAAATATGCTGCTGGATTGTCCACCTCTGACTGCTGGTGCACCCATAAATGCCTTTGAACAGCTTATCCAGTTTCAACCAAATTTCACTAATTGGGAGAGACATAAAATGTATAAAATTACCTGTAGGTTATGTTGAACTTGAGACTGAGAAAACTTGAATGTTTTTAATCACTGTATTGGATTTTAATTCCAATATTTTTCTGGCAAATGTGTCACGATAACACTCATTAACAGAAGTTCTTTTATCGCTTGCAGTTTCAGTAATAAACAAGCATTACTTTAATTTTCTTGGAGAAGTCTTTGGTTTTAGTTGAGCTTTTTTTTGCTTATTAACAAATAAAGAATAAGAGACTGATTATTTCAAAAATTCTCTACAGTTGTCTCACTTGAAATGTAACAGTGTTGCTGAAGATGAAATATACTGCAAAGCTCTGTCTTACTGGATGAGCCTGATTTATCTTGGTTCATTTTGGTGGAGAAGAGGCAAAAACCAAATTTGTGGGAAAAATTTGTAGATGTAAGAGGAAGAATCTTTCTTTGGGAGTGAGAAGTTGTAACTTGAATTCTTGAAGCAGTCCTTGTGAAGTGTTGGTATACTCCCTTTCCACAGACTGAATCTCTCCCAGTCTTACATTCCTACAGTTTACACACAGAGAGATAGAGATGTGATGAGTTGGAAGGGAGAGAGATCCATGTTGCAAAGAGAAATACAGTAGATTTATTTCCTCAGGACTGGGAAGTTGGAGGTAAGATGAGGTCAGAAACTGAGTGGCGCTGCAGACAAATTGATCTGAAGGAACTGCAAGAGGATTTATATGATCTTTCAGACCCAAATTCTCCTCTGTGTCGAAACCAAGCACAGACATTTTAATGTGAAGAAAGCAAGGGCATCTGAAGAGTGGCCTAAATTACAGATGAGTAAATGTGTGCAAAGATCAGAAATGACAAGTCAGATATAATTTCTGTTGAGGTATAATGCCTTTGATAAATATCTGAGATTTGAGCACAGATCTTGAGAGTGGAATAGTTTGCAGAATTAATATTTTCTGAAAATGAAGCTTGCTAGCTCTCATGAAGACATTGAGAACCTTTAGAATGCAAGTAATATTGTCTGACAAAGGAGGAATCGTAGGAATTGTAATTCAATGGACTTCTTAAATGAAAGTGTAGTCAGGTATGATTAAGCAACATGCTAAAAAAGTTTTTTACTCAAATTAATCTCAAAGTATGGATTCATTTGCATTCTCACACTGGCCTGGAGCTAATCAAAGCAGAGGGTGTACATCTCTATCATTTGACTAATGAGAACAAAAGGTGGGGTGCCTCAGAAGTGATTTGAAAATTAATTTGCACACAGCATCTGGTAACCCCTAACTTTAATAAAGGTGAGGAGGCTTCAGAAATGTGCCCTTCTGGAGAAAGCATTCTCAAGAGAACAGTTCAGTTAGTTTCTGATCACTGCAGTCTAAACTATTCTTTGGTTGTGCATATGTGGCAAGGACAAAAGTCTGAGGGCAGAGATGGACTTTAAAGTTGCTTTCTAACAATCCATAACTGTGAATAAACTTTGCTTGAATAAATTGTATTTTCAGTATTTGTTTCTCATGTTTAAGGGTTTCAAGTTTGGCTGACAAATTTAACAGTGAAAGGAGTGAAAATAAGATGATATTATAGCCACATGTATAAATTCAGAGTAAATTTACATATTGCAGGTATTGGAGCATATTTCTTGCTAGCAGACAAGGTCAGTTTAAAATTTAGTATCTTGAAGTGATTATTCAAAAGAAGGAAAGGGATGGAACAGTGAAGTTGAAAATGTCACAGTGACTACAATTTTCTCTCTAACTTTTAGAAACGTGGGTACTGGTAACATATACATTCTCAGTCTGATGAATCCTATTTGTGAAATATATTTGTCTTTTAGAACAGAATGACCTAGATATCACCAGCTTTTTATTTATCAGAACATTTACCAGTGATTTGTTAGTTCTTCTTCATTGTAGTTTAGTTCCCAAGAAATGAATTTGATTCTGCTAGTATTCATGTCTTCCCGCTGATTCTGAAGATTCCAGTTACAACTTCATTTCAGATTACATGCATCTAGGGAGATTTGAAAGGCCTCTTACACAATGAAAGAGGAATTAATACTCCAGTTACTTGAAAAAACATAATTATTTGCTTAGATTACCTGATCGATTTTTCTAAGCTTGTATTTTCAAGATCAGAATATGGCAAGTATCACACATTTACCATCAGTTTTTAACATACTTAAATAAAGATTTTTCTTTCTCTATGCTCTCAGATAAGATGCCATTCCATATATTGGAATCACTCCTATTTTCTTGTTCAAGAAAAGGATTTATTAGTACTTTCTTCTAGGAAAATTATGATTTTGTTGTCCTGTTTCGTTCACAATGTTTGAAGATTTGAAAAAGTGCTTCTTCCAAGCTGTTGGTTGTGACTCCTAAGTGTCTTTAGATATCCTGATACCAGAAAGGAAACTTTCAATCACATGTCAATAACCATATATTCTGGATCAAAGGCATGAGAGATCTCGAGTAGTCTAAATTTTGTTGAAATTCAGAAGTTGAAACAGGGAAATGTAACTGTCAATTTATTTACATATCAAGTATGGGGATTAAGGACTGTGTAAACAAAAGTGTAAATTATCAAGAAATAGCAAATTATCAGATATGCAACGTCACACACCAGATTGTTCAGCAGGCTGCTATAGTTTTGCAAAACTTTCTTTGTTGTGGAGTCTTTTGTTGTGGAGTCTAAAGCAAAGTTTGTTCTTTAAAAGCATTTTCAAACTGTGTGGAGGTAGAAATATCCTTTCAAAGGGAAAAAAAAGTGTGAGGAAGAAAGGATTTCATTTATTTTTGGGTGGTGCTCTAGTGTTTAGACCATAATTTTTCAAGTAGAGAACACCCAGCAGCAGGTAGCAGTGCCAAAAACTGTGAACTTCATCTGTTTTTAAACCTGAACTTGAAATAGTTTGCAAACACTCAGATTTTCAGACGTGTAGCTGGTCCTGCAAGGAGTATTTTTGTTTCCATAACAGCTGTTTTACCATTGCTCATGGAAGAGCAACAAGAAGATGATTTTTATTCTGCTAGGTAGAATTATATGGAAAAACCCCCTCATTCTTTCTTCAGTAAATGTTCAGATGGTTATTCTTGACCTCATCAATGCCCAGCCTCTTTTGCATAGACTGTGTGATGACAGCAGCAGCTCCTCAGCAGATCTGTGTGCTAGCTGCACTGATTTCAGCCTGAGTCTTGCTGTCAGCCAATAGTTGTACCATGGTAGCTGTCATACCACTGTGAAGCTTTACTAAACAAGCATAGAATGTTTGATCATGTTCATGTGAGTACATAAAAATCCACTTCCTTTCTGGAAAAATTCACCTGTGCTTGATTCTCAGTCTTACCTGTTGCCTGATGCTAATATACATCTAGGTTACATGTGTTCATGAAATTTTGAGAATGGCTGATGCAATAACCTTTTCATAGCTTCTTGATGCGGATTACTACTTATGACACTCACTGTTAATTTATTTCTTGTGTGCTGAAGTTTATGCTGCTATTAAGCAATAAGATATTCAAACTCCTTTATTGTGTTTGCATGACTGACAATTCGTACATTTTTAGAGCTGTTAAACAAATGTGAAATACCACTGCTAATTAAAATCAAATTAAGGAAATTCTTCTCTAGCATGTCATGGAAGCACTGGCTAAGCCTAATTTATTTTCATGTTTGTGCTTTTTTAGCTTTTTCTGAAGTGCTTCAGATTAGTGGTAAATGATTAGATTAAGAGTCTGGACAGGGTCTGCTCTCTTTGCAGTCTCACCAACAGCTACTGATAAAGAGATTCCAGGTCACAGCACATTTCATAAATTACACAGAAAACAAAAATGTCACTTACTTTTTGGGGATGAATATTTTTCAGAATGTTGCCACAAATTGAACACATTTTTGTTTCATTAAATAGTATCGTGCAATATCAGAAAAAAACCCCAAACCCTAGCTTTATAAATTGAAGAACATTCAGGATGAATAAGACTTTTCTTGTATTTGTTTTCATTACCCATAAAATTCTACTCTGAGTAATTTTTGCTTATAACACTATTTGGAAAAGATTTATCCAGATTATGAAAGCAAGCAGCTTCTCTGGCTGTTTTCTACTCAGAAAAATGATCAAATAATTCTTTTAGTACTAGAAAAGTCTAGTGGCATAGAGCTGAAAGAGGTGGTTAGGCTGGTGACTGCCTCTTCTGGTAGTCGTGCTTTTCTCAGCATGGCATGGGAGCAGAGGAGGAACCCTCCCACAAGCCCCCTGCATCTCTCCTTCAGTGGGACAGAGATCCTGCACACAGGTGTGGGCTGGGATGTCTGCTCAGATCTCCCAGAGATGGAGAAGCACTGGCAGAATTTGGAAGCTGCCCTGCAAAACAGTCGCTGTTTTAACACTTAAAGATGGTGTATTTTCTGTTTAACATCTTTCATTATACCTTATTTACAAATTTCTATTACACTTGTCATCCGTGAAATGCATTCTGTCATGCAGTGACTTTGCCTCCCTCTGTTTTGTGCTATTTCTAAGGAAACTTTCTGATCTCCTGGGTAAATAGAGTTTTCTCACATCTCTGAAGAGTGAGGCACTGTC
The DNA here is from genome assembly GCA_013397935.1 of Dasyornis broadbenti. Classification (NCBI taxonomy): domain Eukaryota; kingdom Metazoa; phylum Chordata; class Aves; order Passeriformes; family Dasyornithidae; genus Dasyornis; species Dasyornis broadbenti. The sequence continues at coordinate 367,275 of VZRN01004509.1, read as the reverse complement.
CATTATAATGCTGGGCTGGGAACTGTGACTCAGTATAAAATGGAGTATGAAGATGTACAAATCATGTTGTAATTTGAAGAAATTAAACATAATTGTACAATTAAATTTCCATTTTGCCATTTTTTCATGTAAACAGTTAAAAATTGCATGAAAGCAGGTTAGATTGTTTCCTTTTAATCATTGAGCTCCTCTAGCAGAAGAGAACAATGGGATTAAATGCTGCAAAACAGAGAGTATGATTCAAATCTTTGATCATCATATCACATGGATGGGTTGCCTTAATGAGTGGCCTGTACACATTTCTAAGTGTGATCTGAAACAGTATCCTTAATAGCAATAGAATCTGAAAATTGTGTTAAAACTCTGACTTTTCTTACAATTTACTTTTTTTTTCATAATAAAAACGTGGTGAGGATTCATATTGTCAAAATATAAAAATTAGCTGATCAAGGCAAACAAGTTCCTTCAGTTGTATTTTCTCTCTAAATTAAAGCATTTTTGTTTTCCGAAGAGGGATCTGTCACCTAGAAATTAATAGACTGCCAGTGTGAAGAAACTGTTAAAAAGGAAGAGAAGGAAAATAATTAAAAAGTAATTAGATTTTTAAAAATGATCGTACATCAAAAGTCAACCATTTGTACTGTTATACCAGCAGTCACCATGTTCTGATATAAAATCAAAAATTAACTTTTGATGTCTGGATACTAAGGATTCTTTTGCACAAAATCTTAGAGATTTTGTATTACTTTTATGTGTTTACACTTAGGGTTTTTATAGCAATCAATTTTCAACTTACAAGAACTCTTAACCCTGGGTTAATTGGACTCAGTAACAACCCTCATACCAAGGTCAATGTGTTTATAAACAGGCACCCAAAATAGAATTATAGAATCACATAATAAATTCAAATAGTTCTGTTACATTTGACACTGAAATTAAGTTTTTTCCATTTATTTCCCTCTTTTCTCAGGAGTGGACAAGTTGAGAAGTTAGAAGTGGATCCTAGTAAATATTCATTCCCTGATGTGACAAAGATAATCCAAGAAAAGGAACGAACTGGACAGGGACCTATAAAGCTACAACCAGAGAAGGTTACAGAGGTTAAGAAGAGCTGTGTTGATTTTGAAAACAACGAAGATGTTCCTCCCTTAATTTGAGACATTCTGAATTAGTACCTCTGTATGTAGTGGGAATGCTTGTGTTGATTTCATGCCCTCATGTGTAAATAAAATAAAATAGAGCTGAAGTTGGCAATATCATTACATTTTTTATTAATAACTTTTTTATACCAGTGTTTTCTGCTGAATTTTCTGTTAGAATATTGCTATATAAATTCTTTTTTAGAATTTACTTGTTTGTTTACTTAGTAAATCTGAAATTAGAATAGGGGCCTTATAGCAGAGATTGTCATTTCTTCAAAGAATTTGCTCTCTGGGCTGAAAGATGTTGCATTACTGTAGAAAAAGAAAAGGAAGGAAGAACGTACTTGTACAAGATTTATGATTTTTCTCATTAAACTGCAGATAGGAATAATATGTATTCTTTCAGTGTTTTCATTTTCATGAAGGACAACAATAGAAGAAAAGGGTATTGTTAGAGTGAGATATATTGCTGTAATCTACCATACATCACTGAATTTCCAGCATACTGCACAGCTCCTGGATTCTGGAGGTTGTCAAATATTGCCACTCCTTGAAGATTTTTTGGAGAGAATAAAGAGAAACTTCAAGCAAAAAGTAAGTTGAGTGATCTACATCACGTTGCTTATGTATTTGTAATTATTTCTTTATAAAGGAAGACTTTATTTGGTCCGGCTGAAAGAAAATGCTTCAGATTCAAATCAGCTTTTGCTTCTAGTCAAGAGCAAGCAAAGTCAGGAAGAATCAAACAATATTTTCTGGTTAGAACTTGTATTCATCCTTAAGATAGAAAATTAGTAAGTTGCTTTTATAACTGAGCCACTGCTTAAGTAGCTGTCTAGGTTCAGATAGTACCCACAGTATCCTCAGCACATAGTCAAGTTCACAACACATTATTTGAAAGTGCTGTATCCCTAATTGTGAAAAACTTCATGGAAAAAACTCAGCAGTTTGAATGAAAATATTTCCATTGAATTCTGGGAATTTTTAGCCACTCTAAAATGCTTTATGATTCTTCACACATGTTTAATGTAAGATAAAGATAAATAGTCTATCTTTAAGTGCACTGATGAGAAGCAGAAAATATCCATCAGCTTAGGCTGAGAGCTTGAACTGATGCATTTTCTTCAGCTGCAATTTGAAATGGATATAGGATAAAAAAAAATGAAATTTCATAGTAATGCTGCATATACTAAAATCTGAAAAGAAAATTTATATATCACAAAGACATAAACCAAAGTTGAATTTGGACATCATTCGATGTACTGTTGTATCATCCTGGATTTTTCTTTTGCACTGGCTCAATTTTTCCAACTCCAGAATAAATTCTTGAATGATACAAGCCTCTGAGCCCTGGAATCTATTTAAGCAGCTCTGCTCTGGTTAATGGAGTATAAAAACATCAACTGCTCTTGCAATATGTCCCAATTTCACTAGAAATGCTTAATCTTGCCAGCTAACTATGGAAAAGATATATTAAATTTTATCTCTTGATCTCACTGAGTAGTAATATGCCTGTAGGGTGAGCATGGATCATTTTCTGGATTGCACATCAAAGTGTCTGTACTTGTGATTGCACAGGGTGTTCCTGTGCCGGGGGTGGCAGTGGGGCTGCAGGATGTTGAGGACAAACAGGTTCCAGCAAGGGCCAAAGGTGACAGTGATAGAGGAGGAGCAGCTGAGGAGGGAACAGTAGCAGAGGCACCCCAAGGGGAGCCAGGGGAGGAGGAGGGCAGGAGGAGCTGCAGGCTTGAAGAAGGGATTCCCCTTAGCCGCCTCAGAGAGACTCCTTGCAGCAGAGACCCCCTTGCAGCCCAGGGAGAGCCTGGGGGTCCTAAAAGTTGGTGCTGTTTTATGTAACTGTGCGGCCCCACTAGGAAAACAGGCAACAGATAATGTAATTTTTAGCAGTCAGATGGGCATTTTATGTTTTTATTCCTTTCATGTTTACTTCCTCTTGTTTTGAAAGTATGAATTTTGCTGACCTTGGGGTAAATGAAAAAGCTCCACCACATATTTGAAGACAAAAATCAGTAAATTTTGGCAGCAGATCCAGAAATTTTTTAATTTCCTGTAATTTCATTGATTGCTGTGGGCGTTTCCTGATGTTTCTAAGAGGTGAGCCTTTTGCAGGCTTTCCTCTTTTTCTTCATTGCTTTTTTCTGAAAATTTTGTAGGGACAATCAACCTTTCAGATATTCAGCCAATATGGATGAACCTGTCAAGAGTTTCAGAAAATTGTGGAAAACAGAGGCATCCATGCAGCTTGGTCAGGTACGGTTATTTTATTTTTTCATAAAGAAAGAGCTATAAAAATTAATCTCTTATGTCAAACCAAGGATAATACTATTGGATGATCTTCTCCCATTCCAACTCAGTTCTATTTTTCAT